>PVIR01016791.1:0-36180 GCA_004026965.1 Petromus typicus
TATGTCAGGCAGTTAGTTAGATTTGGATTTCTAGGTACCTGAAGCAACTGTGAACAGAGAACAGCTGATTCCTGGGAGGGAATGGACCTTGTGAAAAAGGCCACTCAGAGAAAAAACCAAGGGCTAGATCTGGGGGAATCCCACACTCCACATCAGAGCAGCTAGAAACTCCTGTCCAGAGCCCAGCCGACCCTCCAACGGCACTGTCCTTCCCCTGCTGAAGACATTTACACCGACAGGGCATCAGTCGGCCTGCAGCTACTCAAGCCTGCAGCACAGCCCTGTGAGGTGGGTCTTACACATTTTACGAATGACCAAACTGAAACCTGGAGAAACTGGCCCATTCACAGAGTGGGAAGTAGTGGACGGTTGGCTTTTAACCCAGGCCTCCTGACTGCCTTTCATTCGATACCTACTGTATGTGAAGATTTGTGGGCAATACACAGCATTGGACCTTAGCCTCCAGAAAGCTGCATTTGGACAGAGATAAGGAAAGTAGGTAACTAATGACAAATTAAGGTAAGCCTAATAAGTGCTCTGGGAGAGGTACAGATAAGGTTGCTAGCGTCCAAAGGGCTGAGGTCGTGGTAGGCAGCTTCCCAAAGCAGGTAAGCCGTGAAGAATGCAAGGAAGGCCTTGAGGATCTCAGGAGACACATCATCACACTGACTCTTGTCCCGCAGGTACTGTGTCCTGGAATTGCAGCCGTTCGAGCAGGAGGCAAGGGCTGTTGTGGTGCAGGATGCTGTGGTAACCGCTGCAGAGTAAGACAAACGAGTAAACAAATAACAAAACTAAGAAAGGATTCAGAAACAGGTCTCTCAACTTGCCCTCAAAGAATCACAGCACCCTCCACAGAATTTCTAGCTCACTGAATCCCTGGGTACCCTAGGTTGCATCCACCTCACTCCCTCATGACACCGCAAATTTCAAAATCTCAACGAGCTTGACCAGAAGGGACTACAACTCCCATGAGCCTCCACGGCCCAGCTTTTAGGATTAGCGGAGACTCCAAACGCAGGACTCAATTGGAATTGCATTTTCCAAGACTCCAGCATTGACCTGCAGCCCCAGCTCTAGCGTATTTTTAATCTGGCTGGAAGGAGGCTCTCTACCATGCGGGGCTGGGGAGGGCGTAGCGAGGTGTTGTCCCCGTCACTCCAGTAGCAAGGGCGCGGCCCCATTCACCTCTCCTTGCACTCGCCCGCCCTCCAGATGCTGCGTTCTGTCTTCTGCTCGGCCTTCGGGACGCTGGGCGCCATCTACTGTCTTGCGGTGTCAGGAGCCGGACTCCGAATTGGACCCAAATGCCTTATGAAGGGCAAGTGGGACTACCACTTTCAAGAAACCGAGTAAGGAAAAAAAAAAAGAAACCTTGTAAGGTTTAGCCTGTATTTCAGTCCCTCATTCTCTGCGTCTCTCTCTTCCTGTCCACTTCCCACGTGAGCGAAGAAACCTGGGCGGGCAGGGGTTTGGGGGCACTGCTTCCCTGTGGGCCAAACTGGCCCTCTGCAGTCCCTTTTGGTTTGTGTATGAGATGAGGGGGATGGAGGGTGACCTCCGTGTCTCACGTGACCCTGCCCGTCCCCAGAGGCTCTTACTTGCTCAACCATACTCAGTGGAATTTGTGCGAGGAACCGCCTAACGTGGTCCCCTGGAACGTGACGCTGTTCTCCTTGCTGGTGGCCGCATCGTGCCTGGAGATTATATTTTGCGGAATACAGTTGGTGAACGCAATCATTGGTGTCTTCTGTGGCGACTGCAGGAAGAAGGTGGGGCGACGTGAGGTGGAAGCTTGCGGGGAGCCTGCTTGCTCCCGGCTGCCTCCTCACTCACTTTCTCTTCCTGTAGGGCGAGGCCGACTGAGGATCCACTCACCCCAGGGTTAAATCTGCTCGTTTCTGGACGCCTGCCAGCCCTCCATCTCCCTGGCTTTCTGTAATAAACTGCCCTGAAAGCCCTTCCCAGTCTCAGATCGTGCGCTGTGGAAAGAGAACCAGATGCACCTCAGCTTACCAAGTTTCCTGCACCTGCACGTTATTTTCATAACAGCTTTTGAGCTATTTAAATTGCACAGAAAATACAGCGGTGTGGTAGACACATTCTATGCTCTTTAAGAACTTAGCATTACAAAAAAACAAAACAAAACAAAAACCCCAGCATTACAGAGGTGGGTGATGAATGGGCAATTTTTACAAGAAGCAGAATACTGTTTCAATAAATGAAGTTTTGGAAAACACGTTAGTAATGAGGTTAGGAATTGACTGATGGAGGGACTACTTTTTTTTTTCTTTTCTTTTTTTAGTGTTTTGAGACAGGATCTCACTTTGTAATTCAGGCTGGTCCAGAACTCACTGTGTAGGCCAGGCCAGCCTCGAACTCACCAATCCTCCTGCCTCTGCCTGAGTGCTGGGATTACTGGTGTGAACTACTATGCCAGGACAGGGACTACTGTTTTTCTTTTTTTTTTTTTTCAGACAGGGTCTCGCTTTGTAGTTCAGGCTGGCCCTGAGCTCAGCCTCCAACTCACATCACAGCAATCCTCCTGCCTCTGCCTCCCGAGTGCTGGGATTACAGGTGTGAGCCACCATGCCCGGCACTGTGGTATATGGTACGATTGCTGGTAGGTGTGAGTCTCCATGCCCAGTATTGTATGTGGTTACCCAGGGACTACTTTTTTATGATAAGCAAAGTCTGAGAGGGCCAGGGATTTAGCTCAGTGGTTCCAGCGCCTGTCTTGTAGGCGCAAGGACCCAGGTTCGATCCCCCGGTAACCACATACCATACTGGGTGTGGAGACTCCCCCAGCAGCAACCAGTACCACATATCACAGTGCCAGGTGTGGTGGCTCACGCCTGTAATCCCAGCACTCGGGAGGCAGAAGCAGGAGGATTGCTGTGATGTGAGTTTGAGGCTGAGCTCAGGGCCAGCCTGAACCACAAAAGTGAGACCCTGTCTCAAAAAAAAAAAAAAAAAGGAAAGTCTGAGAAAGTGAAATTGGAGCTGAAATCTGATGGATGAGCTCCATCTGAATAACCTGAGGAATGCCAGGCAGAGTCAGCAAGAAAAAACAAGAATCCTCAATAGCAGTTATATTTAGAAAGACCACTGTTTGGTGAGTGTGGTGGCAAAAACCTATAATCCCAGGATCTGAGAAGTTGAGACAGGAAGATTAAGAGATGGGGTAGGGATTTAGCCCAGTGATTCTGGCATCTGCCTGGCAAGCACAAGGTTCTAAGTTCTGAGATGGCAACAGTTCTGGTAACCAAATATCACAATGCTGAGCATGGTGGCTCACACCTATAATCCCACCACTCGGGAGGCAGAGGCAGGAGGATTGCTGTGAGTTCGAGGCTCACCTGGGCTACATAGTGAGTTCTGGGCCAGCCTGAACTACAAAACCCTGTCTCAAAAAAAAAAAAAAAAAAAACACTGGATTTCAGGGGAATGAAAATTATGAAAAAAGATATTTCGCCTTCTAAACTATGGAAAATGCAGCTTTAAAAGCATTTTAGCATTGCCACCTAATCTGGAAGAATTTTCTCAACCTAAAGTGACATTGTTCTGAAAGATGACCTGTGCTCTTGATGGGCCACATGTCCTCAGAAAGCCAAGTTTTCCCTTCATTTAGCCAAGAAACTGCATATGTAAGTACATACTTCTGGAATAAGGGCCTCATAACTTGCAGCTATGGTCAGGATGGCCCAGTGGTCTAAGGTACCAGACCCAACTTACAGCAACCTGCCTTGGACCCCGGAGACTAAAACAGAATCCAGCTCTGGTTGGGTGCTGAGTAAAGAGCGAAAAAGAACAGACAGTTTCCCCACCCTAAATAAGCCAGACCCAGGTCAACACTGAGAAGTTTTAATTGTGGAAGGTGGAACTACAGCCGGAGTGGGTCGGCGGCCCTGCTAGTGAGCAGTGGCCAGACCTTCAGCTGCGGCAGCAGAATAACTGCAGGTCGTTCAGCGCAGTGTCATCCCGGAGGCCTCGTGGCTCCTCGATCTTGGTCTGCAAGCCGCACACACCTTTGGCGCATGAGTCGCTCCAGTTCCCAAATTCACCCCAGCTCAGCCCAGCCCCCTCCAACTCTGTGCCGTCTGAGCAGCGGACGCGCAAGTTGTTCGCTGCAGTGTTGTCCCCAGGAGTCACGGCAGCTTCCACGCGAAGCGCAAAGGCCACTAGGAAGCCTCTGTTGGGACACCATATGGGCTCACTCCACACACCCCACCTGCAAAGTAAAGGGAGACGCTCTGGCTCTGTAGGCACTCCTAACAACACCCAAGCTGACCCAGACCCCAGGACTTTCCAAGCCGGGTGCCTGTCTCAGTGGGTCGGCTATAGCCACCCAATCTTTCTGGAGGTGCCCAGAGGAATTACCCACCCACCTGGAATTACCCACTCTCCCGAGGTTTGCCTGATACGAATCAAGGAACAGTTGGCAAGGGACAACCCCTCACTCCACAGCTCCTAGGCTCCTGCCCCCACCTTCCAGACTTGGACTCTATGACGTGCTCAGCGTCCCCTCGAGTGCAGTGCAGCCGGATCCCGTTCAGCGCCGTGTCATCCCCAGGAATGCCTTGCACCGGCTCCACCTGAATGGCAGAAAAGAAGAGTGAAGATCCTGAGTTCAATCCCTGGTCCTGAAAAAAAAAAAAAAAATCTAGAGAAAAAGAGAAAGAAAAAATAGTGCCTCTCTGAGTCTAGGCCCTTTGCATCTCTGCCCCATCCAGAACCTAGGCCTAAGCCCTCACCTTGAGCGAAAACCCACTGGCAAAGTATCCATCAGGACACATCTCAGGCCAGGCCCAGTCGCCCCAGGGACCCCCGTTGGTCACTTCGATGACCGATATGTGGCCCCTCGGCCCATCTGCCTGTGAATATCCATAGTATGTCCAACACAGCAGCAGCAGCACCTTAGCTCCCATGTCCTGCTCCATCCTGCTGTGTCTGTGAGCCAGGAACTTGACACAAATTTATCCCGGCCCTATCTCCCCAGGGCTCCGATTAAGGAAGGACGGCCAAGATTAAGAGACATTTGAAACTAATCTGTTCCGGTGAATGAGCTAACCATGTTCCTGCTCTGGGAGGCAGAGGCTCCAGCAGTGAAAGCAAAGAGCTGAAATTACCTATTGAGCTGAAAAACCTATTGAGTGTTTTCTTGGAAGAAATATCTTTATTCTCACAATTTTAGGAGATAGGAATTACCCTTTTCTGTAGATGAAAGAACTGAGGCTCAGAAATGACAAAAGACTGGCCTGAGGTCATGGTCCCAAAGCACCAAAGTATTCCAGCCCTGGGAGTGGAAATCAGGGCTGGGGATGAGAGGATCTCATGAGAACCCAAGACGCAGTCAGGAGCCTCAGGATTTTGAGAAAACATAGTGACCACAAGGCAAACACCCATTAACTGTAGGAGCTGGAAGGGTCTTCCTAGAGAAAAGGACCCTGACCTTTGAGAATCTGGAACATCAGATATACCCAGAGAAACAGGAAAAATTCTAAGAAATTGATGGACAGAGTACTGAAAGCTCCTTAGAAGATCCTGTTTCTTCCACTGCTTCCTGTAGCTTCTTTTCCTAGGATGCTTTTCCTTCTGTGACCACTAGGTAGACTCTTACACAACAAAAAACAGAACCTAACTGGGTTGGGGCACCAAACCCGAATTTGCCTCTGCCTGGTACATCTTCTTTGGTTTATTCAAAATATACTTATTTAGCAGCAAAGCGTTTTAGCCCAAGCAGTACTCCAAGGACTATAAAAAAACAAGAAAAACAAAGCAACTGCCTTCATCAGAGCTCACATTCAGGTGGAGGAGACAGATGGAAAATTCTCCCTCAATGGATCTTGAGCTCCATGAAGATATTTCTTAATTTGCATATAGGGCCTGACATTTGGAAGTAGTTAATGATATGATACGATTTTTTTTTCTGAGTCAAAAGGGTCTCCCTTTGTAGTTCAAGCTGGTCCTAAACTCAGCCTCAAACTCAGCAATCCTCCTGCCTCTGCCTCCCAAGTGCTGGGATTATAGGAATGAGCCACCATGCCTGGCCTTGTGGTATGTGGTACTGATTGCTGCTGGGCACCATGCCCAACATTGTTGTATGTGGTTACCAGGGATTGAACTAGGGACATTGCACTTGCAAGGCAGGTGCTGAAACCACTGAGCTCAATCCCCTGCCCCCTCCCCTTTTTTTTTAGACAGAGTCTTGCTTTGTAATTCAGGCTGGCCCTGAGCTCACTATGTAGCCCAGGTGAGCCTTGAACTCACAGCCACCCTCTTGCCTCTGCCTCCTGAGTGCTGGGATTACAGGCGTGAGCCACTATGCCTAGCACTGTGGTTGTTGGTTACTGAGGATTGAACTAGAGACCTTGCGCTTGCAAGACAGGCACCAGAACCACTGAGCTGAATCCTTACACCACTTTATTTATTTTCTTGAGACACGGCTCACTATGTGGTTCAGATTGGCTTTGAACTCACTACATTACCCAGGACAAACTTGTGGCAATCCCCGTCTCAGCCTTCCCACAGTGTGAAACCACACCCAGCACTTGGCATTTTCTGAAGCAGTTCTGGAAGGCTGGTGAATGCTGCTAGCAAGTGCCACTCAATAGAAAGGCAGGCTTGTGAAAGCTATGTGCCACTCTCTACCTTATTCCACAAATCTGGCACTATGTGACTTCTGGCTCTTCCCTAAGGTCAAAAGGACCATGAAAGGGAAACATTTATAATTAATTTAAGGCACCAAGGCAGCCATGAATGATAATGTAAGTGAAGACATCCAGACAACTCCAGAAAGTGGCAAGAAAAAGCCAGGTAAATTATAGGTGTGTATCACCATGCCTGGCTTTACTGTAATAAATTTTTGAAATTTAAATATTCACCAAAGATTTCAATCACACCTTGTACATGATCAAGGGCATGTACCTAGATAAAGCCGAGGTCCCCTGGGGATAGGATAGAGAATTTAGAAATGAGTGTTCCTAGCTTGGTGGCACATACCTATAATCCCACTACTAGGACATTCTGGGAGGTTGAGGCGAGAAGATTATAAATTTGAGCCCTACCTAGGCAATTTAGTGATTTAGGGAGACCCAGTCTCACACACACACACACACACACAGCCAAAATAAACAAATACAACTGGCGATGTAGTTTAATGAAAATCCCCTGCGTGTTCTTTAGACTTCCAGGAGGGACCCCCTCTCGAATTTAGTAAGGTTTATAAGGCAATTGTGGTCAGCTTTTCCATTAATAGTGTTTACACATACTTAATCTTAATCCTCACGAGAATTATCACCCTCAACTTTCGGTGGAGGGAACCCAAGCCCAGAGTTAACTTTGGGCCCACACCATGCCCAGCAGGGGGGATGGTTCTGACCTCAGCCTCTCTTCACTACCCAGGCGGTTGCATAGGGAAAAGAAATGCAGGGATCACCCTTGCCGTCAAATCCCCCAAATCTTTATTCTGTCCCTCATCCTGGGGTAGCTGCCCTCTAGGGCAAAGGACAGAGAAGGGGGGCTTAAATGGTTAATTATTAACCCTTCGCACCTCCTGGGACCGCAGCCTTTTTTCGTGGAGGCGTGATCCCTGCATTTCTTTTCGCCTAGGCTGGTGTTGCAGCTTCCACCATGGGGGTCGCGCTGCGGCCCTCGGTTCTGCGGCGCTGGTTCCGACAGGCAGCTGTTCTCGCTGTCTTCGTGCTGATGCTGTATCTGAGCGCACGGCTCCTCCGTGAGTGGGCCCTTCCCTCACCTGCCCAGCAGAGCACAGGAGTCCCAGCCTTGGGAGCCCAAGCCCCCTCCTGGAGCCCTCACCGCGCCGCTTCGCTGTACCCAGGCGCCCTATCAGGCTGCAGGCCCGGAGCACAGTCCTGCACTCCAGAAGGACCACTGCCCTTCCAGGTATGCTCGCCCGCTCTGGTGATGAGAGTGGGTCTGCTCTGTGGCCTTCGCCCTCCGAATACAGACAGCACTGCAACACAGACCCAGCCAGACCCTAGAAACAACTTTTTCAGAGCCCAGCGGAGCGGCCCCGGCTAAGCTGGCTCCAGGCGAGGGGCCCTGCTCCTGCCCCCCTCCCTTCACGTCTGCCCGTAGGTCCGGCTCGCGTCGGGACCCCTGGCTGGCCCAGGCTGGAAAGAGCAAGAGCCCCCGTGTCTGGGGCCTCAGGGAATGCTGGGTCGCATGAGAAGGTCCTTCCGAGCGAGTCTGAAGCTCGAAGGGGATGTGGAGCTGTCGCAGTACCTGGCAGGATGGCGGGAACTAGTGAGGTGAGTGGTCTCCCTCCTCAAACCAGTCCTCGCCCCTCGCGGCCCCCTTATCCTCTCCCAAACCAAAGCCACCCTTCGCCAAACACACAGGCTCCTAACTCCCCTGGGCTCCATCTTTGCCTTCGCCACGAGCGAGGCCTTCGCGAAGGTGACAGCCCTCGAGGCTCTCGTGCGGGGCCCGGACGCCGCGCACTACGCGTCGCTGGCGACCATGGCGGCGTGGGAGCGGCGCGCCGGGCTCCTGGAGCCGCCCGGCACCGCCCCGCGGGACGCGGCCCCGGCCTCCGGCTCGCGGACGCTGCTGCTGCTGCACCGCGCGCTGCGCTGGTCCCAGCTCTGCCTCCACCGGGTGGCGACAGGGGCGCTCGGAGGCCCCGAGGCCGGCGCGCAGTGCGGCGACGCCTACCGCACCGCCCTGGCCCCGCACCACTCCTGGCTCGTCCGTCAGGCCGCCCGCCTCGCCTTCCTCGCGCTCCCGAGCCGCGACCGCTTGCTCGAGCTGGCGTGTCCGGCGGCGGGAGAGGCGGACGCGCGAGCGGCGCTGGCCGGGGCCGCCGGCACCCTGGAGCAGGTGAACAACCGCACCCAGGACCTGCTGGCCGGGCACGGCCTGCTGCAGCTGGCCTGAGGACCGCGGCTGCAGCACAGGCGCGCGGCGAGCTCGGGCGCGGCACAGCACCGCGCAGCGGCCGGCTCGTACGAGGGCGCGGCCCGGCTGAACAGCCCCTCGGTGACGCCACCAGGCGACGCCCCGCCCTGGCGGGCACGGCGCGGGCTCCTCCCTCCAGCCGCAGTCTCGGAAGATGGGAGGAGCAGAGAGAAATAAAGTATTTTTTGGCAGGCCTTGTCTGTGATGACTCCAGGCGCTTACTGGAGAAAAAAAAAAGAAAATATGGGAAGATGTGTCATCTCTGTTCCGGGTAGCCAGGACTCATTCTCCCCTTGGGGCCTATTTCAACGACTCTGGTGAATTTCGTCGCCAACGCCTGGTCTCTAGCCCAGACTTGTCCCCTGAGCTCCAGTGCCTTACAGACAGCCCTTTCCTCACCATTTCCACAGACCTTACAAATGCAACGTGTCCAACAAGGATCCCAACAGCTTCGACCCAGAAGTACATCTTCTTGTGTTCTCTATTTCCATAAACAGCACCTTCTGTCTTGCATTGCGGAAGTCTAAAGCCTGTGCAGCGTGCTCACACCAAGCAGGAGCTCAGTTACAAAACCTGTTTACCAAGTGACTCTGGTTTCTTCCACAGTAGTGAGCATGAGAGCTTGACCATTTCATGCATTATATCTCCACATCAGTGTCTTCTGGACTCCACAATCCTGTATATGCATCTCCCTATTGTGCAATTAGATGTCAACTAGGAGCCGGGCGTGGTGGCTCAAGCCTATAATCCCAGTGCTTGGGAGGCAGAGGCAGGAGGATTGCTGAGAGTTCGAGGTTTGCCGGGACTATATAGTGAGTTCCGAGCCAATTTGAACTACAAAGCGAGACCTTGTCAAAAAATATTTATATATTTCAACTAGGCAGAGCAAATCTACATGCTGAAACCGAGCTTCTCTGTTCCTTTTTCTTCCAAAATATCCCCTTCATAGGCTTTGCTAGCTCCATAAATAACTCTATTCTTCAAGGTCCTTAGACCAAAAACCTTGTTCTACTGCACAGACCATTTCTGTTTCCCTTTCATTACCCCAACATCCCAGCTATGACCTGACCATTTTCCACTTTCTCCACTACAACTACTCTTTTCAAGGCAACCTTGTGTATCATCTGGATTACTGTAATATTTACTTATTCATGTATTTATTTGGAAACAGGCTTTTGCATAGAGCCCAAGCTGGCTTTGGGCTCCTGACTCTCCTGCCTCAGCCTTCCAAATGGTAGGCCTACCCAACCATACCTAGCTTCAATACCTAGCTAATTGTTTCTCTCTCCATCCTTTTCCTGCCTGTAATGTACTGCCAGTAATATAGGAAAAGAGATCCTTTTAAATGGAAATCATAAGCCAGGAATGGTAGAAAATGCTTGTAATATCGTCACTTGGGAGGCTGAGGGAGGAGAATTACAAGTTCAAGGCCAGCCAGGACTACATACCGAGATGCTATCTCAAAACAAACAAAACAAAAAATGTAGATCATATATTATCTACCTTCTTAAAATTGTTCAGTGGCTTCCCATTGCACTAAGACGAAAATTGTTTAAAGTTTAACAGGAAATTTTCAGGATCACCTTTCTTTAGGGAGAATAACTTAAAAATTTGTAAAGTTTTTAACCTACAATAACCAAAATGAACTCAATGTATACTAAATGTGCCAGCCATCATTCTGCCCCAGGACGTTGGTACTTGCTGTTTCCTCTGCCCAAAATATTTTTCCCCAGATAGATAAATAACTTCCTTCTTTAAACTAGAAAAACAAGAACAAATTCAATCTAAAGAACTCAGAAGAAGTAAAATAATAAAGACTAGAGCAGATATAAACAACCAAAGAATAGAAAAAACAGACAAAATCTAGGAAACTAAGTCTTAAATTTTTCTGTTTCAGTGCTGAGAATTAAAAACCAGGGCCTCCTGCATGCAAGGCAAGTGCTCATCATTGAAATGTACCCCAAGCCCCAAAACTGGTTCTTTAAAAAGATCGTCAAAACAAACCCTGGGCTAGGGTGTAGCTCACATGCTAAGCATGTATATGCAAGGCTCTTGGTTCAGTGCCCAGCACCACACATGCACGCACACACACAATGGAGAAATCTTTAGCTGGATGGATGGGGGAGTGGGAGAAAGAAGATATAAATTATGAAAATCAAGAATGAAGCTAGCTGGGTGTAATGACATATGCCTATGATCCCAACTCTCTGGGAGCCTGAGATAGGAGGATCACAAATTAAGCCTAGCCTCAGTAATCTATTGCTTTTATTCTTTTTTTCTTACTTTTTTTTTTTGAGACAGGTCTTGGTATGTAGTTCAGCCTGAGCTTGAACTCACTATGTAGTCCAGACTGCCTCAAATTTGTGGCAATACTTCTGCTTCAGCCTCAGTGCTGAGATTACATGTACCTCCACATCCAGTCCATAGCAACCTACTGAGACCCTACCTTAAAAAAAAAAATGAAGGTGTAGTCCAGTGATAGAGTGAGAAGCTCAACAAAACCCTAGATTCAATCTCCAGCACTTATTAAAATTTACACACACATGAAATACCGTAAACAATTATAAGTCAACAAATTAGATAACCAATATGTTTGTTGGGTTTTGGTCTTTGGTTTTTTTTGAGGGGACAGGGGGTTGAGACATGGTCTCACTATGTAACCCACGCTGGCCTCAATCTCATGGTAATCTTCCTGTTTCACTCTCCCAAGTCCTGGGATTACAGATGTGTGCCACCACACCTGGCAAGATAACCAATATGAAATGGAAAAATTCCTAGACATAAACTGGGCTGGCAGAGTACGTCAATGGTAGAATGTTTACCTAGCAGGTGTGAGGACCTGGGTTTGATCCCTAATACTGTAAAACAAAACAAAAAACAGTAATACCCCACATGAATCTACAGAGTAAATGTATTTCCTACCAAAATACTGACAGCTGTCTTTTTGTTTTATTCCAGAAATAGATAAGCTGGGGCAAGGGTTGTAGCTCAACTTCACTGCACTTTCCTAGCAAGCACAAGGTCCTGAGTTTGATTCCCAGTACTGGGGGAAAAATAATAGGCTAATTCTAAAATTCATATGGAAATGAGATCTAGATATCCAAAACAATATATTTTACTTATTTATTTATCTCCGATCCCACAGTCTTGGGGGACTGAATTCAGGTCCTTCAATGAGCTATATCCCCAACACACCCCTTTTTTCCCCTGACACAGGGCCTTACTAAATTCACCAGGCTGCCTTTGAATGCGTGATCTTTCCGCCTTCGCCTCCCGAGTGGCTGGGATACAAGCACAAGTATCACAGGCAGGTTTCTTTCTGGGTGGCCAATTGATCTTTGACAAGGATGTCAAGACCATTCAGTGGGGAAAGAATAATCCTTTTAGCTTAGCATAGTGGCACACATCTGTAGTCTCAACAAAAATGTAAAAATCAAAAATAAGAAATTAGGGCCAGGGATTTAGCTCAGTGGTTTCAGCATCTGCCTGGCAAACTCAAGGTCTTGAGTTCAGTCCCCAGTAAAACATCAGAGTGCTGGGTGTGGTGGCTACGCCTGTAATCCTAGCATCCTAGCACTTGGAAGGCAGAGGCAGGAGGATTGCTATAAGTTCGAGACTAGCCTGGGCTACATAGTAAGTTCAGAGCCAGAGTGAACTACATAGCGAGACTCTGTCTAAAAAAAAAAAAAAAAAAAAAAAAAAGCTGAAAAGAAAGACAGTAAAGCTTTTGCGCTTTGGAAGACATCAATAAAGTGAAAAAATGTGCCAATCACAGAAAAACTTACAAATTATATATCTAATGTTTCTAGTAAGTAGAATATAAAAAGAATACTTACAATGCAACAATAAAACCACAAATAGTTTAATTCAAACATAAGCATCTGGGTGTGGTGGAACACATCTGTAACCTCAGCACTCAGGAGACTGAGGCAAGAGGATCGAAGTGAATTAGAGGGCAGACCTGGCTACATAGTGAGTCAAGGACCAACCTAAACTATATCAAATCCCTGTCTCAAAACACACTCACCCTCACGCATAAAAATGAGCAAAGTACTTAAATAGAACTGCTCCAAAGAAGATACACTGTACTATTGACCAAGTGGCATATGGAAATGCACCCAACATCACTAATTTTTTTTTTTTTTTTTTTTTTTTTTGAGACAGGGTCTCACTTTGTAGTTCAGGCTGGCCCTGAGCTCAGCCTCAAACTCATCACAGCAATTCTCCTGTCTCTGCCTCCCGAGTGCTGGGATTACAGGCGTGAGCCACCACGCCCGGCACTGTGGTATGTGGTACTGGTTGCTGCTGGGCGTGCTCCACACCCAGTATACGTATGTGGTTACCAGGGATCGAACCCGGGTCCTTGAGCTTGCAAGACAGGCGCCGGAACCATTGAGCTAAATTCCCGGCCCAACATCACTAATTTTTAAAGAAATTCAAATCCGAACCACAAGATAGCACTTACATCTACTCGCTATTAAAAAAAAAAAACAAAAAAAAAACAATTCCAAGCTTTGGTAAGGATGAGTAAAAACTTGAAAAAATTTTTAAAGTTGGAAAATTCGTACATGACTGTCCGAATGTAAAATGGTATAGAAAATAATCGTCATTTCTTCAAAATATTAAACAGTAATCCCGCTTCTAGGATGTGGCGTGATTATTCTAACTCAGTCTCTCAAGTCTATCCTGTGGTCCCTTTAAACCACAAAGCCACAGCTCCAATCAGATTGGCTCAGGCTAGTAAGTTTTTTTTTTTGGTTCGCTACTTCTCTTAATTCCTTGCCACTCTGCCGTCAAGGGCTCTCTGTCGCAAAAGAACCGTCCTTTCTTTTCCCTTCTGCCGTCAACCGTGGCATAGTTTCGCTCCCAGAATCCCTCAGTGACAGACTAAAGAGAGTGACAGAGCGCTTTACGACAGTTGCTTTGTGGTAGCAACGGGAGAGAAAGATGGCGGCTACCTTGCTAGCTGCTCGAGGAGCGGGACCTGCACCCTCCTGGGGGCCAGAGGCCATCACCCCAGATTGGGAAAACCGAGAAGTCTCTACCGGGGTGAGGCAGTTATTAAGGTTCTGGAGATGTGCACAAGGCCTGACTCAGAGGAAGAATAAAGTCTGAGTCGGTATGGGAGAGGGGAGGTGGGCAGAGAGATTTTCTGAAGATATTGGAGAGGTGTGGTACGTTCGTGGTGGAAGGTATAGGATGGTTAGTGCGTGAAATTCGGAAATCCTGCAGGGTGAGGGAGATTCCTGGGCTTTGAGAGTTGGAATTATGCGCAGTTTTAAACTTCCCCCACCCTTTCATATTTGAAAATGAGTCCGTGATGTACGAATTCTGCATTGTGGGGTCTAGGTGAGATAGTTGAGGTTTGTGTATGCAAGACAGTGTGTTAAAACTCAGCTGATTTCTTTCCCCAGACCACGATTATGGCTGTGCAGTTTGACGGGGGCGTGGTTCTCGGAGCCGACTCCAGAACGACCACGGGGTAAGCTGAGGACAGATTTGTTAAGTCTTCCCATCCTCCCTTACTATCCTACCTGCTAGCACACCGCCACACCACCTCACCCCGCCCGTGTTCTAGTGCTGGAACCTAGGGCTTCGCATATGCGAGGCTAAGCCCTCTACCATTGAGTTATATTACCAGCTTGGCCAGCCCATTGTTAGTCTTCACAGACTACTGTAGGAAGAGGTGTCTCTCTCTTCACTGAAAATAAAGATTAGCCCCATCTTCTCCTACTTCCAGTTCTTGTCATTCTTTTGTGGAATCCTTATAATGTAAAAATCTGACCTCCACCCAGGCCTTCACTTTGGAGAAGAACCAGTGGGCAATACTGGAATTCCTTTTCCTAAGTCCCTGAGAGTGACAAAATGGAGGAGAGAAGGAAGTGGAGTTCTTCACTCACTGTTCTTTATCCTGCAGGTCCTACATCGCCAATCGAGTGACTGATAAGCTGACTCCTATTCATGACCGTATTTTCTGCTGCCGCTCAGGCTCAGCAGCTGATACCCAGGCAGTAGCAGATGCTGTCACTTATCAGCTTGGTTTCCACAGGTGCTTGTGGGGAGGTGCGGAACAAATATCTGAAGGGATGTGGGACCCGAGATGCTAAATGTTTTAACTCCCAGGTCCTGATACTGCCTTCTTCGTGACTCCCCCTCAACCCCTTCTCTAGCATTGAGTTGAACGAGCCTCCACTAGTACACACAGCAGCCAGCCTATTTAAGGAGATGTGTTACCGGTACCGGGAAGATCTGATGGCAGGAATCATCGTCGCAGGCTGGGACCCTCAGGAAGGAGGGCAGGTCAGAACCTTTCAGAACACTGGAGTCAGGCCTTTGCTCTTTCCACCTTACCTGTTTTCTCTCTTCAATCTCTACCTCTTTTCTTCTTCACTTTTCTCAGCCCTATCCCACAATGGACAGGTAAATGTAAAGAAGGGTGCACCTGGTGACTCCTCTTCTTCCGTCGGCAGGTCTACTCCGTCCCCATGGGAGGTATGATGGTAAGGCAGTCCTTTGCCATTGGAGGTTCTGGGAGCTCATATATCTATGGCTATGTGGATGCCACCTACCGGAAAGGCATGACGAAGACAGAGTGTCTGCAGTTCACTGCCAATGGTGAGAGCTTGGGCCTTTACACCTGTGAGGTTCAACCCTCCCTACCCCAGGTGGACCAATATTCCTCATCTTTTATAGTATTCCCAGCAACTAATGCAAACCCAATTTCCTCCTTTTATCCACAGCTCTTGCCTTGGCCATGGAACGGGATGGTTCCAGTGGCGGGGTGATCCGCCTGGCAGCCATTGAAGAATCAGGGGTTGAGCGGCAAGTACTTTTGGGTGACCAGATACCCAAATTCACTATTGCCACTTTACCACCCCCTTGAATCATGAGACTGTAGACTCTAATAAGAGACACCAATGTCTACAATGATTTAAAAATTTAGGGCCAGGGATGTAGCTCAGCAGCTGGCAAGCACAAGACCCTGAGTTCAATTCCTGGTAACTCTCCCCCCTAAAAAAAAGATTTAAAAATTTAATAAACAATTTGTCAGAAAGAATCTTTGTACTTTTGGGTTCTTTTCTTAACCTCAAGCCTAAATTTGTCTGAGCCATTCTTGCATTTGTCACTAAATCTGTACATGGGTGTTTTTCACACCGTTTTCTTCAGACCACTTTTCCCTTGTATCCAGCTGCTTCAACCGCCAGAATGTGGTTGATGTGAGGACTAACAGCAACACTCATTGTTCTAGTCCAAGGTGAAACTCAGTTCTGAGGTTGGGGTCACCTTCCTGCTCTGCCTCCTGCCAGACATCATGGTATATACTGATCATCAGGCCAGAACTCTCAGCCCAGCTTCACAGTTATCTCTTTCGGCACTTCATATTTGTCACCTCATTTTGTGTTAGGATGCTGCAGTGTGTGGCTTTGGGTAAAGAAGTGGGCCTTGGGCTGAGGATTTAGCTCAGAAGTTCCAGCACCTGCCTTGCAAGTGCAAGGGCCCAGGTTTGATCCCTGGTAACCACATACAACAATGCCAGGTGTGGTGGCTCACGCCTGTAATCCCAGCACTTGGGAGACAGAAGCAGGAGGATTGCTGTGAGTTAAAGGCTGAGCTCAGGGCCAGCCTGAACTACAAAAAAAAAAAAAAAAAAAAAAAAATGCCTTATCAACAAGTGGGATTTAAGATCCATGTTGGATGCCAGAGAGCAGTCTCAGGGTGCTTCCAGCTAGCACCATACCTGTGGGAGACAGTGGACTTTCAGGCCCCTGTAAAACTTTCCACACAAGCCAAGGGTGAAAGGAGGGAACTCAACAGTGCTCACAGTGACATTTCCTGTCTTCTTTTCTCCAGTCTATGGATCAAGGAACTTGGAAGCCACATTTAAAACACATTCGCAAGCCCAGTATGGTTCTATCCTCATGTGATCTCAGCACTCAAGGCTGAGACGGGAGAATTGCCATGAGCTTGAGGTCAGCCTGGGCTACATAGTGAGCTGTTTCAGAGAAAATGAAGGAACAAGAAAGAAGTCTTATTTTTGAATGCATATAACCCTGCCCTGGAAGAGTTTGGAAGAATGTATCTTCCTAAGGAAAGCAGTGTGGATTAAGTGAATATAGAGAAGGAACTCTGGCCCCAAACATATACCTCAAACCTTAATGATGTGCAGTACTTTTGTTTTTGTACCAGAACCTCTTCTCCCAGCCAGGCATGGCACACGAGTGTCATTCCAGCACTTGAGAGGCTGAGGCAGGAGATCAGCGCCCAGCTTGGGCTTGCGGAGAAGACCCTGTTTCAAAAACAAAATCTCCCAATCCTCCCTATTTCAAGGCATCTTTGGTTCCTCTTTTTCTCTTGAATTCTACATGGAGTATATTATATCCTGAAAAGTCTGGAAAAGTATATGTAGATCTCAAGCATGAGAGTCCATTCCTATGATCCCAGTACTTGGGAGGCTGAGGAAAGAGGATTACCGCAAGTTTGAGGCCAGCTTGTATGACATAGTGAGATCTTATCAAAACACATAGAGAAATGAGCTTGAGGCCAACCTGGCCTGCACAGTGAGCTGTCTCATAAAAACAAAACCCAACACCCCCCAAATCCCAGCACTCGGGAGGCAGAGGCAGGAGAATTGCTGTGATGTGAATTTGAGGCTGAGCTCAGGGCCAGCCTGAAATACAAAGCGAGACCCTGTCCAAAAAAAACACGCAAAAATTTGAAACAAGGTTCTACTAAGTTGCCTGAGGCTGGCCTGGAACTTGGGGATCCTGCCTTGTCCTCCCGAGTAACTAGGATTACAAGTAGTGGCGATGGCACTCACCAGGCTTTACTTAAGTGAAAGATATGGAGATTTTCCATGTACCCCCCACCCTCACATACACATAGCCTCCCGCACTATCAATAGCTTGCCCCAACAAGCTATTGTTGGAATCAGTGACCTCTGGGGCATATCCTTCATTCTGTTCTCAGCCTGATGTCGTCTCATGTGAAAGGTCTGTCCGGGCCAACTGAAGCTGAAAAAATACCACACTCCTCCCTGTCCTGCTCACATTGCTGTGCCATTTAGTTCAGAGCAGCGTTCCTCCCTCTCTGGTACTGCACTTGCATGTTTACTTGTTTATTGTATGTCTCCCCTACTAGAAAGCTCAGAAAGCAGAACTTTCTCCTCGGTTCACTGGTAGATGGTCCACGGTGGACAGGGAGCAGACAACTGCACACTTAATAGCTGTGCTTCCTAACTCATCTGTTGTCCTCCACCTCTCCAAACTTGCCCTTTCCACACTGACGCTTAATTTCAGCAAATTCACTCTCTTGCTAGTCACAGCCCTCACCCACCTCACCACGCACCATTTCTGAGTCCCACTGCCTTCTCACGCCACACTTCTTACCCAGCCCGAGTGCCTCGTCCCTGTCAACCCACGACGTACTGATTCACACAACGTTTGCCCATTCTGAGCAAATTTAATGAAAATGTCATGGCAGGCCTGAGGGAGCTGGGCCCAGGCCACGGGGAAGTGGGGCGAGGGACGGTTGGCTGAGTCTTCCCAGGTGTTGCCTTCAAACGGTGGAGTCATTGGCTGATGCTACGTCATGCAGTTGGTGGCGGAAGGAGAGTCGGGCTTTCCTGCTGAAGTAGGCACCAGTCCCGGGGGAAGGAAGCCTTCTCTCAGACTCGATGGGGACCATAGCTGGGCTGCAGTCTGGAGGGGCGGCAGGATTCAGGCCTAAAAGGGGGGTTGGAGGAAGAAGGAAGAAATTTCCAGTCAGTGTTCCGCTCCCCACTTCCCACCTGCAATTGAGATCGAAGGAAGCGTGTAGCTGGGAGCCTGCCAGGGTGTAGAAAGTTGGTGGCAGCAACACAGATTATAGAGAGACGAGAGAACAGGCTTCACAGGCACACGGCCCAGCAGTCTGAGTCCCTGCCCCAAGTCTCTCTCCCACTAATGGGCCCCAAGCTCGGGGTGATTCTGCTGTCACCATCCAAATATTGGGCCCTAATTTTCCACTCTGCACTAAGGCCTGCAAAGTCTTTAGCCAACCCTTTGAGGATGTGAGATCTGCCTCGCACCCAGGAGAAGGGATCCTTTCCCCGGAGCTGTCTTGAGCTCCCCTTTCCTCCTCTGACCCCTATACCTGGTCCTCTTTCAGTCCCCCGAAGTCTCCGGCATCTGCACCACGGGAAGCACCATGCCCCCTTCAGTCCCATCTCGACAATGGAGAAAACTGGAATGCTGGGAGTGGCCACAAGGGACCCAGGAAGAGTGTGGTTTCCAAGCCCTCTCCCACTGTGAGCAAAACTACCACTTAGCCTCAGACTGCCTGGTATTTATAGGCGCCAGGGGCTGAAAGGTGGAGAGGAGGGAGGAAAGAATGGTGGGAGGATAACTCCAATCAAACATCTATTTTGTAGGGTGTAGAGGCTCACGCCTGTAATCTCAGCACTCAGGAGGCAGAGGCAGGAAGATTGCTGTGAGTTTGAGGCTGACCTGGGATACATAGTGAGTTGGAGGCCAGCCTGAACTACAAGACAAGATCCTCTCTTAAAAAAAAAAAAAAGACACTAAACACACAAATAAATCAGTCCACTTATGGACTCGGCACCATCCAAATCTCATTAGTCTAGATAGAGATACACGGGGCAGGAAAAACACTAAGGCCCCTTGTTGTTTTGTTATCTGGTGGGCTCCATGAACTGTTTCTCCTCTGTGACACCCCTCTGCCGTGCATCACTCTGTCTTGGAGCCAGCTAATTATAGACTGAAACTTCTACAAACTGTGAACTAAATAAACTTTCTCTCCTTTAACTCTGAATGGTGGATATTTTGTCTCAGCAACAAGAGAAAAGTAACTGATACACTCAGCCTTCTTCCTTCCTTCCTTTGTGAGAATGTGTGTATGTGCCTGTGTATTTTACAGTGAGGATTTGGAATACCCAATGTATAAAATTTGAAGCCAAGTTGAGGATATATGTCTGTAATCCCAGCAAGGGAGGCTGAGGTAGGAGAATGGCTGAAAGTTTGAAGCTAACCTAAACCACATAGTGAGACCATATCTTTTTTTTTTTTTTAGACAAGGTCTTGCTTTGTATTTCAGACTGGCCCTGAGCTCAGCCTTGAACTCACAGCAATCCTCCTGCCTCTGCCTCCCAAGTGCTAGGATTACAGGTATAAGCCACTATGCTGGGCTGTTTTGTGGTTTCTTTGTTGTTTTGATTTATTTTGAAATGTCACTATGTAGTTCATTCTAGCTTTGAACTATGTAGTTTAAACTAGCCTAGAATTCTGAAGCCTCCTGCTTCTGCCTCCTAAGTGCTAGAACTACAGGCATGAGCCACCACACCCAGCTTCCTTGGTCCTCTTTAATGGGAACAGTTGCTATTATGTTGTGCTAGGTAGATGCTAAGGACTTTTACCAATTCTCTTCTTAATCATGGCAATTTACAGATCAATGGTGTGTGTGTGTGTATGTGTGTGTGTGTTGGGGAGGGAATGTAGTGCTTTATCTTTACTCACATCCCTCAAAGATTGTTTGAGGTGTTATCATTAGAACCCTGATTTTACAGAGGAAGAGAGGGAGGGACAGAGAGATAATGTGCCCAAGGTCACAAGGCAGCTGTGGCAGAGCTGAAATCATGCTTCTCCAAACCTAGTCCAAATCGGTCTGACTCCAGAGAATACTGTGCTAACCACCACCCCAAGTTTCCCAGGAATGTCCTTGGCCACTGATGCCCTCAGCCTATCTGGGGAGGGCAGAACTCAGGGGGAGAGCCTAGGCCCAGCGCATCAGGGCCCCTGACTAACTGCCCTATAGGAAAACTGTATGAATGCTGTATCGTCACTCCTTGCTGGTGCCACAGGGTAGGAAATGTTAAGCCTCTCTGCTGACTATATCTTACTATTTGACCTAGGAATTTGGTGGGTTTTAAAAAAAAAATTTTTTTTTGAGGCAGGATCTCTCTTTGTAGTTCAGGCTGGCCCTGCAATCTCTATGTAGCCCAGGCATGCCTCAAACTCACAGCAATCCTCCTGCCTCTGCCTCCTGAGTGCTGGGATTACAGGCGTGAGCCACCACGCCCAGCACTGTGGTATATGCTATGTGGTACTGATTGGTGGGCATGAGTCACCACGCCAGGCATTGTTGTGTGTGGTTACCAGAATTGAACTAAGGACCTTGTGCTTGCAAGACAGGCGCTGGAAACACTGAGCTAAATCCCTGGCTCTAAAAAAATCCCCAGTCTAGGAGTTAGCTCAGTGGTTCCGGCGCCTGTCTTGCAAGCACAAGGGCCCGGGTTTGATTCCCTGGTAACCACATAACAATACTGGGTGTGGAGACCCACACCCAGCAGCAACCAGTACCACATACCACAGTGCCGGGCGTGGTGGCTCACGCCTGTAATCCCAGCACTCGGGAGGCAGAGGCAGGAGAATTGTGATGTGAGTTTGAGGCTGAGCTCAGGGCCAGCCTGAACCATAAAGCGAGACCCTGTCTCAAAAAAAAAAAAAACAAAAAAAACAAAAAAACAAAAAACAAAAAAATCCCCAGTCTAAAAAACAAATTTATTGAAGTAAAAATATGCATACAATTCCTTGTCTCAGCCTCCCTAATAGTGGGGGATTACAGACATACACTGCTATCTCTGCCTTAATATACATTCGTTTAATGTATGGTTCCACAACTTTTATTAATCATCTCCAAGTGAAATATGAGACTTTATAGAAAGTTTTCTTATAAAAAAACCTCTGTTAGGGTACATCCTATAATTAAAAGTCTGCCTACCATGTTCCTTTATGCCACTTGAGAAATTGCAATAGGCTTGAGCAAACTTTACAGAAGAAGGTCTGCAAATGCCCAGAAAAACACATGAAACATGGCCATTAATACTTAGAGATGGGCTGGGGATTTAGCTCAGTGGTTCTGGTGCCTGCCTTGCAAGCACCCCAGTAACCACATACAATACTGGGCGTGGAGACTCACGCCCACCAGCAATCAACCACATACCACAGTGCCAGATATGGTGGCTCACGCCTGTAATCCCAGCACTTGAGAGGCAGAGGCAGGAAGATTGCTGTGATGTGTTGGAGGCTGAGCTCAGGGTCAGCCTGAACTACAAAGGGAGACCCTGTCTCCAAAGAAAAAATTAGAGATATGCAAATAAGATCGCAGGAATGCAGCTAGTACAACTATTAGAATGGCTAACATTACAGATTGACATTATTTTTACAGTATTAGAGATTGAACCCTGGTCCTTGGTACTTACTAGCTTTTTTTTTTTTCTTTCTTTCTTTTGAGACAGTCTCACTAAATCGCTACAATTGCCCAGGGTAGGCTTGAATTTTTTGGAACTCACAGAAATCCTCCTGTCTCTGCCTCCTGAATGCTGGAAGCTACCGTGCCTAGCCATGGGCTTGAATTTGTGATCCTCCTGCTTCATTTTCCCAGAATGCTGGGATGAGATATTTACTCATGATGCCCAGCCAAAATTGACAGTATTGGAAGAGTTTGGCAGTAAATAAATTAAATGAATACTTATATGACCCAGCGTTTTCTTTCCTATTTACCTAAGAAATGTGATAGCCAAAGACCTTTTACAGAAATATCTATGGAACCTTTATTCAGAGTAGACAATTCAAATGTCTATCTAAAATAGGAAGAAATCTACTGGGGTGCGGTGTCTTTTAGGATCTGGGGGGGGGGAAGTCCCGTTTTCTCCTGGATTGAATTCCAGGACAGCAGGCTATGAACTCTACCATTGGCGTCTCGCACACAGCAAGCAAATGTTTTGCGAATGAATGAAAGAAGGAAAACTTTCACACAGCAATGAATTTGCAACCACCGTCCTTCGGCCTTTTATTCTCTTATTCCTTTTATCATAGACGGTATCTGGCCTGTGCCAATGTGGTCTGCAGCCAGCGCACCCGGGAGGACCCGGTCCCCCACCCCGCGGAGACTCATCTCCCGGAGGGAACCGCGCAGGCCGAGCCGAGGACCGTGGGCAGCGTCGAGCGCACACGTCTGGGTGGCTGCCGGGCAGGCTCCCTCCGACGCCGCGGGACGGACGGACAGACGGAGGGACGGACCAGCGCCAGCTCGGCCCCGCGGCCTCGCGGCCCCCGGGCCACACAGACGCGCAGCACCGCGGGGCGGGCCGAGGGCGGCGGGGGCGGGACTGGCCGAGGGCGGCGGGGGCGGGACGGGCGGGATGGGAATCCGGCGGAGAGGAGGCCGGGGCCGTCCCGCCCCCGAGGGCAGGCACTGGCCCGGCCCCGCCCAGGCCCCGGGGTGTGGGCTCCGGCCCGCTGCGGTCTCTCCTGGACTCGCGCGGCCCCCGCCGGCAGCCCGGGTGAGGGTCTGGGCCGGGCACCGCGGAGGTACCGGCCCGGAAATTGGGTGGAGACGGGATCGGGGATCGGTCGGGCGGCTGGGCGCTCTGACTCAGCCGCACGCCCAGGCTTCGGGATTTCTCTCCGGGCGGCCAGCGCCTAACTTCCTCATTCCCGCCGGGACCCCCGCTCCCAGCTGTGCTGGCCTGGTTGGAGCCCGGGCAGCCCGACCCGGGGCCCGGGGCCTTTCCTCCCCGCCTCTCAGCTGCCCTAGTTCGGGGCCACCCCAGCCTGGCCAGGTGTCCCCCGAGGACAAGGGGCGGGGCCACGGAGGTTGAGATGAAGAATTGAAGGAGGGGACGCAGGTTAGAGGTGGTCAGCGAGGCTTCCGGCCGCAATCTGAGAGGTTGGGACTCAGCGGGGAGGAAGTGGTGAGGAAGATAAGGACCCTGAGGCTTAGGATACTGGGGCAGGTTCCTCAGGGCAGATGGCCTCTCCTAAGGCCCCGAATATTCCTAGCATGACCGCCACCCAGGAGAACCCCTTCCCCTATGGGGACTACCTGGACTCCAGCCAGTTACACATGGAGCCGGATGAAGTCGACACCCTAAGGGAGGGAGAGGACCCAGGTAAGCAGGGAGTATGGCTCTGGGGAGGTGAGGACCAGAGGCCTGGGAGCTCGTGGAGTTTGTACACCTTTGCGCTTTCGTTCCTCTCAGCTGACCGAATGCATCCCTTTCTGGCCATCTATGACCTTCAGCCTCTGAAGATGCACCCCTTGGTGTTTGCCCCTGGGGTGCCTGTCATAGCCCAGGTGGTGGGAACTGAAAGATACACCAGCGGATCCAAGGTAGCTGGGCTGACACCAGGGAGGGGGCTGGGGTGGAGGATGGGGGACCCAACCAGGGGATGTAGATGCAGTTTCTCATACCCCCAGGTGGGAACCTGCACTCTGTATTCTGTGCGCGTCACTCATGGTGACTTTACTTGGACAACCAAGAAGAAGTTCCGTCATTTCCAGGAGCTGCATCGGGACCTCCAGAGACACAAAGTCTTGATGAGTTTCCTCCCTCTGGCTCGGTGAGGGGACTGACTGCTTCCTTCGGAGGGAGGGCCCTTAGCCCTGGGGCAGCCATCACGCACTGCCCTGGCCTGCCTCACACAGAACACAACCAGCCCTCCACCCAAGCACTTTCCTGCCCTCTGCTCCAGCAGTCGAGCCTCCCCCCACGGACTGGTTACCAGGAAACTTGTCCTGCTCTGTTCTCCTTGTCCATAGTTCTGTGCCAATATGTCAGCCGGGCTGGATGCCCAAAATCCCCTTGGCAGCCTCCCCCTTCTCTTGTCTCTTTTCCCAGGGTGGGAGTCTTCCTTCTGCCAGTTTCAGGGGCACCTCCCTTTCTGCACAGACCCCACCTTCATTGTTTGAGACACGCAGGCTGCTGGCTCTGTGCTGAGCCTCACCCCATCCCTTCCACAGCTTTGCTGTTGCCTATTCTCCAGCCCGAGAGGCAGCCAACAGAGCCAACAGAGAGATGCCCTCTCTACCCCGAGGAGGACCCGAGGGCTCCACCAGACACGCAGCCAGCAAACAGGTGCGACCAGACATCAGGTCCGCTAGGAAGGTGTGCAGAGTGCAAATGGCTCTGTTCGCATCTGGCTCTATCTCTCTCATCTCCCCTTCAGAAGTATCTGGAGAATTACCTCAACCGCCTCCTGACCATGTCTTTCTACCGCAACTACCATGCCATGGTGAGGGCCTGCGACTGCATGCCTGGGTCTTTGGAAGGGGAGCGGGATGAGGAGAGCTCCGGCGGGGGCGGGGGGGAGGCAGCGTCTGAGGGGCTGAGAGCCAGGTCTCCACTCTGGCCTTGTGTCTTCCTCTGTAGACGGAATTCTTGGAAGTCAGTCAGCTGTCCTTCATCCCAGACCTGGGACCCAAAGGACTGTGAGTGACTCACCACTGACCTGGCTCTTTCCTGCAGACATCACTCATCCTCTCTCTGCTTGGGTATGGGGCGGTGCAGAGTGAGCTGAGGCCTGGAGTCCTCATCTAGTGTCTGTGACATCCTGATTTCCCTGCAGGGAAGGGGTGATCCGGAAGCGCTCAGGTGGCCACCGGGTTCCTGGCCTCACCTGTTGTGGTCGAGACCAGGTCTGTTATCGCTGGTCCAAGAGGTGAGGTCTGGGGCTGAACAATGGTTGAGGTGAAGAGGGTGCTGTCCGGGGCAGGGAGGAACATCCGCTACCCTTCTGCTCCAGGTGGCTGGTGGTGAAAGACTCCTTCCTGCTGTACATGTGTCTGGAGACTGGTGTCATCTCTTTTGTTCAGCTCTTTGACCCTGGCTTTGAAGTGCAGGTGGGGAAAAGGAGCACGGAGACGCGGTATGGGGTGCGGATTGACACCTCCCACAGGTAAGATCTCCCTGGTTATGAGAGCCACCTGATTGGAGAGAAGCCTATGGCTCTGAGGGGAGTTAAACAGGAGACAAGGCTTTTCCACCTCCCTCCCCTCTGGATCTGCCAGTTTTGAACCAGAGAGCTAGTCCAGCCAGATGCTGCCAGATGCTTGGGATACTTTGAGAGTCAGAGTCAAGGCCCCCAGTGTGAAAGAAAAGGAACTCCATTCATGTGTTTATTCATTCAACAAACATAAGTTTGTGGTACAATATTAGCTGCTTGGTACCCAGTTGTGAATAAGGCAGTTTATGAAGTCATGATTAAGGACTGAGGAAGGAAGGAGGTAAAGGTGATAGCCAAAAGAGAGACGTCTCTGGACAAGATTGTAGGTCCAGAGGCTGAGGATTAGTGGTTCATCTCACTCTTCCCATCCAGATCCCTGATTCTCAAGTGCAGCAGCTACCGGCAGGCGCGATGGTGGGGCCAGGAGATCACAGAGCTGGCACAGGGCCCAGGCAAAGACTTCCTACAGCTGCACCGGCATGACAGCTATGCCCCGCCCCGGCCCGGGACCTTGGCCCGGTGGTGAGACACTGATGTCCTTTTTGAGTTTTGTGTGTGACTTTTCTACCCTCTTGGTATTTTCCAAGGTCTTGACCCTCTCTTTGATCTCTTCTGCCCCTCCTGACCTCTGTGACCCTGCTTTGACTTCTTCCATTTCTCCAAACCCCTGATCTATTTCTCTGAATCTCCTTTGACCTTCCTGACCCCAGACTTAGTAATGTCTTCTGATCCCCGAATTCTCTGATGTCTGACAACTTTTTAAATCACAAAGACCTTCTCTGTTTATTATCTTTGATAAATTCCTTTACTTGATAAGCATTTTCTGAATACCTACTATGTGCCTGGTTTAGTGCGGGCAACAGGACAGGCTTCTCTGGTTTAGGGAAGAAGGTGATGCCATTGTGAAACAATGTGATCTTACCTCACTAGTGAGAGACACGGCACATACAAGGAGTGTCAAGTGAGGCTCCCAGGAGGAGTAACCCCGAGGTTTACTTGAGCAAGGTAAAAAGGGGCGGGCAGCGCAGGCAGGGATATACAAGCAGCATGGTGTGTTTGAGAACTAAGAGAAGTGAAAGTTGCTGCAGCCTGGGGAGAAGCAGGGAAGACCCCTATGGCCACAGCACCTGATCTTGCAGAATCCAGGGCGCTAAGCCAGGTGGCTTGGACTTTATTGTAAGCAGAACTTTTCTTTGGAGGTGGTGTTGAACTTTTCTTAGTACAAGAACTAGTAGCAGCTACTACTTAGGTAGGATTTGCTGTGTGCCACAAACTAGGTATGTAACATGCATTAACCTATTAGATCCTCACAGCTGTATGAGGCAGGTGAAGAAGAGCGTGTGTGTGTGCGTGTGTGCGCGTGTGCTGCTGAGGATGGGACCTAGGACCCTGAGGTAAAACCAAGTGCTGTGCCTCTGAGCTATATCTCCAGCCATTTTTATCTGGAGACAGGGTCTTGCTAAGTTGCTTGGGCTAGCCTTGAACTCTTGTTTCTCCTGCCTCTGCCTTCCAAATAGCTGGGCCAATCGGCATGAACCACAGGGTCTGGCAACTCTTAGTAAGAAGTCAAAGACTAGGAAGTTAGCTCAGTGGGAAGGAGCTTGCCTAGCTTGCCTAATACACAGGAAGCTCTGGTTTGTCCCCCAGCATCGTTTGGGGAGAAAAATGCAAACAATATTGTAGCACATTTTACATGAAGTTAAAATTCCCACTCAGTGTACAACTTTTTACCTGCGGTGCACTGCCCACAGCAATCTATTTCTCTCCCTAGAGATAACCTTTGCAACAGTTTGATATTTATCCTTTTAGGTCCCTTCCTACAGACTTTCCTATGCATATATGTACATGTCCTTTTTGTTTTAATATAAATTCTTCTGCAACTTACTTTTCCATTCATTGCAATATGTGAGAGGTCAGTTCCCATTTTTCATTCTTGCAGACAATGTCCCATAAGCTCAGTTTTTGTCTAAGTATTTGTGGGAATGTATTCCTAAAAATAAAATTATTATATCTATTTCATAGTATTAAAGGGTATGTACATTGGATATTTTGATAGCTTCTGCCAATTTGTCTTCTAAAAAGTCAATATAACCAATATCTACTCCCATCATCTATGAAAATATCCTCTTCCTCATATGCTAATGTTATATAAATATTACATGTTACTGATCATTTTTACTTTTGCCAGTCTACTAGATTTTTTTCCTGGTACCAGAGATCAAACTTAGGACCTTGCACCTGCCAGGTAGATACAGCACCACTGAGCTAAATCTCTAGCCCAATATTTTATTTTTTATTTTTATTTTTTTTGAGACAGGGTCTCACTTTGTAGTTCAGGCTGGCCCTGAGCTCAGCCTCCAACTCACATCACAGCAATCCTCCTGCCTCTGCCTCCCGAGTGCTGGGATTACAGGTGTGAGCCACCACGCCCGGCGCTGGGGTATGTGATACTGATAGCTGCTGGGCGTGAGTCTCCACGTCCAGTGTTGTATGTGGTTATCGGGGATGGAACCCAGGCCCTTGTACCCTGGCCCTTGGGCTTGCAAGACAGGCACCGGAACCACTGAGCTAAATCCCTGGCCCAATATTTTATTTTGTTAAAACAAAGTCTCTGCTACACAGTCCAAGCTGGCCTTGAATTCATGGTGATCATCTTGCCTAAGTCTGCCAAGTGCTGGGATTATGGGCAGGAGCCACCACATCTGGCTTCTAATAGATTTTTTAAGGTGTTATTTCAGGGGCTGCAGGTATAGCTCAGTAGAAGAAGTACAAGGCCTTAGGTTCAATGCCCAGCACCAAACGAAAAAAAAAAAGTCATTTCACTTAATTGTCTTGTTTACTATTGAAAGTGAACATCTTTACCTATGCTTGACCATAGTCTCCTCTCTGAGCTGTGAGTTCTCACCTTGCTCGCTCCTCATTGGCTGCTTTGTCTGGCATTACTGATTTGTTGGAGCTCTTCACAAGTGACATAGTAATTCTCCCAACCTTTAGTTACTTTCTTTAGTTTACTGTGTGTTTTGTCACTTCTAATTTTTATGTCTAATTTTTGGTAAGTCATCTTGCCTAACCCCATTTTGATGTACCTAAAATTCTCTAACTTTTCTGACCATACCTGATCTTTGACCCTGTCATTGCCTCTGATCCAAGACTGTCTTCTCTTCTTCACTCTCCAGAGCTTTCTGGCTTCTGAGTCCCCTGACCTCCCTGGCTTGGCCTCCCTAGGTTTCTGAATGGGGCAGGTTATTTTGCTGCTGTGGCAGATGCCATCCTGCGAGCCCAAGAGGAGATCTTCATCACTGACTGGTGGTGAGTGGGAAGGGCCCTCATGAGAAAGGGTAGGGGAAGGCCTGTGGCAGGTCCAGTAAGGGCAAAAGGGGGTACGGACTGGCTGTCTGGAGCTTGACCTGCTCTGCAGCTCCTGCCTTGCATCCTAGGCTGAGTCCTGAGGTTTATCTGAAGCGCCCGGCCCACTCAGACGACTGGAGACTGGACATTATGCTCAAGAAGGCAGCGGTGAGGAGACTTAAGCGGTCAGGCCTGAGGAAGGGGTTGGTGGGGAGGCCTATCACAAGGACTGAGGCATGACAGAATCTGAGGCTTCAGGGGAGGGAAACCTGCCCAGTCTGTCAAGCTCTGCTCCTTGCATCTTCCCAGTGCTGGCATTAACTTCTGCCCCAGTACCCATAACACTTTATTGAGTTACCTGGAGGAGTACTTGTCTTTCTCACTGGACTGATTAACATTATTACTTCGAGTACAAAGCACAGCATCCATCAGGTAGGGGGCTTTTGTGGGTGATGTTGGGTTAGGGGAAGGATACACGGATGGTGGAAGGTGGCTGGCTAAGTGGAAAAGGTGACGGATGGAAGGAAATGTGTTGGAAAGGTGAAGGTATAGGAGAGGGGATGGGTATAGGGTTAAATGATGGATGGTAGATAAGATGATGGAGAGGGGCCAGGGGTTTAGCTCAGTGTTCTGGCATATGCCTTGCAAACTCAAGGTCCCAAGTTCTATCCCTGCTAACCACATACCACAGTGCCAGGCATGGTGGGCTCATGCCTGTAATCCCAGCACTCAGGAGGCAGAGGTAGGAGGATTGCTGTGAGTTTGAGGCTTGCCTGGGATACATAGTGAATTCAGGGCCAGCCTGAACTACAACACAAGACTCTGTCTCAAAAAAAAGATGATGAACCCATTATGGAGTGCAATCATGTTGCATATATGTAATGTACCAATAAAGATTAAAAAAAAAGATGATGAAATTGTTGCAAAGGTGGGTAAATAAATGATGCAGGTGGGTAGATGGATGTGTAGATAGACAAGCGAGTGAGCATGGATGATATGCTGTCTAAGTTGACTGCAAACATCTAGGCAGGACACATATGGCCGAGCATCTGAGATCTCTAGGCAGGGTGGAAGGACATGAAGGAATCTTGAATAATGGGCCAGGTATTAGTATCTGAAGTGGGAGAGGTATTAGTATCTGATTTCTCTACCACAGGAGAAGGGTGTTCGTGTGTCTGTTCTGCTGTTTAAGGAAGTGGAATTGGCCTTGGGCATCAACAGTGGCTATAGCAAGAGGACACTGATGCTGCTACACCCCAACATAAAGGTGACTCTAGCTGGGCATGGTGGCTCACTCATATAATCCCAGGACTGGGAGGCTGGGCCAAGAAGATCACAAGTTTGAGCCCAGCCTGGGCAATTTAGTGGCTTAGATCCTATCTCCAAAACAAAAGACCTTGTGCCTGGAATGTAGCTCAGTGGTGCTGCCACCCACCTGGCAAGTGCAAGATCCTAAATTCGATTCTGGGTTGAGGGGGAGAAGCCTCAAAGTCCCCTGCTTTTCTACATCCCTCCTCAGACCTCCCTATTTATCCACCCCTCCTTCTCCCCAGAGGCCTTTTCCTTCTTTCTCTCTTGTCTTCTCACCTACACCTGCCCTTCTCCATATTTCTTCAGGTGATGCGCCATCCAGACCAAGTGACACTGTGGGCCCATCATGAGAAGCTGTTAGTGGTTGACCAAGTTGTGGCCTTCCTGGGGGGGCTGGACCTCGCCTATGGCCGCTGGGATGACCTTCACTACCGACTGACTGACTTGGGGGACCCGTCTGAGTCGGGTTCCTCCCAGGTAATTCTCGAGGCCTTCCTTCCCTCCCCACATGCAGGCAGCCTAAATCTATGCACCCTCTTGGCTCCAGTCTCCCCTGCAGTGATGCCGGCACCGCTTAGGCTCGGAGTCCCTCAACCTTTCTGGGACCCCAAGAGCTGCTCTGAAAACACTACACTTCTGTCCTTTCTCCATTTCCACCAATGCCAGGTGCACTGGAGAGGGGTGTACAGACCCTCTCTATTTCATTCCTGCTGTCTGTACCTCCTTGACACTCTCTCCGGGCTCCTGTCTTCTCTTGGCCTGGCTCTGTGTGGCCCCTGACCTTGCCTTTTCTGGGGCTGGGGTGTGTTCCCCTTGCAGCCTCCCAGCCCAGGCCCAGACTCTGCCGACGTCCCAGATCTCTCTTGCAACCAACTCTTCTGGCTGGGCAAGGACTACAGCAATCTCATCACCAAGGACTGGGTGCAGTTAGACCGGCCTTTCGAAGGTGAGGCTCCTCCCAGGGCCCCTATGAACTGGGAGTGGGGACAGAAGCTGGGCTGGGACTGAGATGGGGAGAGGGTTAGGGACAAGTCCTCCCTTTGACAGCTTCCTCCTCCTCCTGCCCCAAGTCCCCCAGCCTTGACCTCTCACTGACTCTTCTGGGACTCCTAGATTTCATTGACAGGGAGACCACACCCCGGATGCCATGGAGGGATATTGGGGTGGTCGTCCATGGGTTAGCTGCCCGTGACCTCGCCCGGCACTTCATCCAGCGCTGGAACTTCACCAAGGTGCTCTCTGCCTCTAGTGAGGGGTCGGGGAGGGAGGAGCCAGGCTCACCTTGCCACCCCCTGCTGACTAAGCCACTCCTCTACCTTAGACCACCAAGGCTAAGTACAAGACACCTATGTACCGCTACCTGCTGCCTAAGTCCGCCAGTACTGCAAACCAGCTCCCTTTCACCATCCCGGGGAGTCAGTGTACCACTGTGCAGGTGAACCAGCCTTCTCCCCACTTCCCTTCAGCCCCGTACCCCACTGCTCTCCCTGGGATGATATAGCCCTTGTCTCCTCCTTTTCTGGGGCCAGCACCCACATCATACTTCCCATTCCAACAGGTCTTGCGGTCTGTGGATCGCTGGTCAGCAGGGACACTGGAGAACTCTATCCTCAACGCCTACCTGCACACCATCAGGGAGAGCAAGCACTTCCTCTACATTGAGGTCCGACTGGGGATAGGAGGTAGATGGGATGGTGTCAGAAGGAGAATGGGGGTGCCATTAGGATTAGTGGTCCAGAGCTGGTGGAGCTGGGCCTCTGGCAAGGGTCGGGGCCAGGCTGCTGATGTCTCTGTTTGGTCTCCTCCCTAGAATCAGTTCTTCATTAGCTGCTCAGACGGGCGCACAGTCCTGAACAAGGTGGGCGATGAGATTGTGGACAGAATCCTGAAGGCCCACAAGTAAGGTGGACTGTCAGGAAGGTGGGGACAGTGGGCGTGGTTTCAGCCCAGCTGGAAGGGGTGGGACCTCGCAGATAACTGCATGCCTCTGACTCTGCCTCTCTCCTCAGACAGGGACAGCGCTTCCGAGTCTATGTGCTTCTGCCCTTGCTCCCTGGCTTTGAGGGTGACATCTCTACAGGCGGTGGTAACTCTATCCAGGCCATTCTGCACTTCACATACAGGTGAGCCCCCAGCACGCTCCATCTGTGATGCCCCATCACCCCCATAGTCCCACTGACTCTGCTGATGCCCCCTTGTTGGACCTTTGAAATCCACCCCTCTGATGCCTTCCCTTCTTCTCCCTAGCCTCCATCTCCCTCACATTTACTTACTTTCTTTTTAATATTCTTCATGCTTTTCTCTCAGGACCCTGTGTCGTGGCGAGTATTCAATACTACATCGTCTGAAAGCAGCCAGTGAGTGCTGAGCGGAGGGTTCCACCCTCATACCCCTGAGGAAATAAGCTTGTATTGCTGGAAGCCCCGGGAGTGGGGGAAGGAGGCTGTCATAGTTGTATGCTTAGGGGCTACTCAGCCCACAGGTGGCCTTTCACTGCAGGGACAGGTGCAGACTCCTAGACTCAGTACAGAGCTTGTGCAGTAAGGAAGGAGGGAGGTGGGACACAGCCACATATGCGCGTGGAGATACCTGTCACCTCATTTCCCTTCTTACTCTGTCTTGTGTGCAGTGGGCACAGCATGGCGGGACTACATGTCCATCTGTGGGCTTCGCACACACGGAGAGCTGGGTGGGCATCCGATCTCGGAGCTGATCTATATTCACAGCAAGATGCTGATTGCGGACGACCGAACGGTCATCATTGGTCAGTGCTGGATCTGGGTCTCCGATAGTGAGGGGAAAGCAGGAAAGGGGCAAAGGATGGAGTGGACAGAGAATACAGTGGAGACTTACCCGCTGTCTGACACTGTGATAAAGATCCTGAGGTATTGGGGGGAAAGTTGCCCTGTGCCCAGGTGACGCTTTGTCGCATGCTCACCCCAGGTTCTGCAAACATCAATGACCGGAGCTTGCTGGGGAAGCGGGACAGTGAGCTGGCCGTGCTGATCGAGGACACAGAGATGGTGCCGTCCCTTATGGATGGCGTGGAGTATCAGGCGGGCAGGTTTGCCTTGAGTTTGCGGAAGCACTGTTTCAGGTAGAGCTGGGCCCAGTCCTGGAAGGGGGAGGGGGAGGCCAGGGGAGGTCTGCCTTTTGAGCTAGACAGAGGACTCCTTGGAGCTAGAAGACTAATCCAGTTTAGGTATCAGCAAAGTAAGAGCATTAAAAAAAAAATGGTAAGAATATTTTTTAAGACTTTAATTAGGACCCTGGGACTATTTTTTCATAGTGTGATTCTTGGGGCAAATACCTGGCCAGACCTGGATCTCCGAGACCCAGTCTGTGAGGACTTCTTCCACTTGTGGCAAGAGACAGCGGAGAACAATGCCAATATCTACGAACAGGTGGGAGCAGAGCGGGGCTGGGAGGTGGGAACTGGGGGTTATCCTCTCAAGGTGAGGTGGAGAGAATCCCAGCACAGTCATTCTCAGAAGGAGAAGGAGGGTTTGGGGAGCACTGACTGTGAGGAGATTCATTTAGTAGTCTCCGCCATGAGGGGTCCTGGGAGGCAGTACAGGGATGGGAAGTCTAACCTCTTGGAAGAGTCTCCCCAGGACTCAGCAGTGTCCATGGCCTCCTCCTGCCCTCAGATCTTCCGGTGCCTCCCGTCCAATGCCACTCGCTCCCTGCGCACTCTCCGGGAATACGTGGCTGTGAAACCCCTGGCTGTGGTCAGCCCTCCCTTGGCCCGATCCGAGCTCACCGAGGTCCGGGGTCACTTGGTTCACTTTCCCCTCAAGTTCCTGGAGGATGAATCTTTGCTGCCCTCACTGGGGAGCAAGGAGGGCATGATACCCCTAGAAGTATGGACATAGCCCAGGTTTCAGACAGGGAGACGTCAGCAGCCCTGGGCTCCATTGCGCCTGATTCCTGGCCCAAACTCTGATGAGTGAAGGCAGTTCCCTTTGCGACCCGGGGAGGTGGCAGCTTCAAGGAGACTAGAGAAGTCACAGTGGACCCTTCCTCGATAAGAAGCACAGAGGACATTCCTGCAGCTGCCCTGGGAAGACAGGAAGGCATCACACTGAGGTCGCCCTCCCTGGGGCCGGGCCCAGCTACTGCTCCAGAGAAGCATGGCTCCTGCCAGGACACTTGGGGTCAAGGTTCCAACTCCAGGAGGAGGGTGCTGGCCTGGGCCTTCCTCATCTCTCCTCTTCCTGTTCCCCTCGAGCCCCCTCCAGGCCTCTCAGCCTTTCAGAGCCTGTTGCTGCCATGATAAAGGAAGGATAAAGCCACTTTGGGCTGCAGCCCTGCCAGGGGGATGAGGAAGGCAATAGACTTCCTCCACGAGCCCGTGACAGACACTAATTTTGCGCCAATTGACCATCCCCAGTCTCCACCCCCATACCAAGGACTGAACTCAGCACCTTGCACTTGCCACCCAGGTGCAGCACCACTGAGCCACGTCCTTGGCCCGTATGTACCGGATTCATAAGCATTTCATAAATAAAAGTGTAGAAAAACTCATGCCTCTTCATCAGAGGGGCTGATGACTCATCTCAGGTGCCTGGCCTGCCCTGCAGGGGACCATCCTCCTCACTTCTGCCCACCCAATTCTTCCTTTGCCTCATTTGCATCACAGCGTTGCTTGTCTGCAGCTTCAGAATTCAGTCACCTGGCTGCTGAGAGGAAGGGTCTACATGGTGCTGCCCGGGTAGAAAGAAGGACAGGGACAAACCAGGAAACCCAGAGGACTCGAGCTGACGCTGCAGCTGCCTGTCACAGGGCTTGCCCGCACAAGGCCTGGACAAGCTGCCTCTTGTTCAAGTGGCAGCTCTAGGAGAGGCATAGCAAAATCCCTTTGGGAGTGGTGAAGATATAGTCTTGAGACTGGGTGTAGCTCAGTGACAGAGTTCATGCTTAGTGTAGTTGAAGCCCTGGATTCAGTACCCAGCACTAAAAAAACTAGTATAAGCTTAAAATCAGGAGAATTGGGTTCAAATCTTGGACTTTCCATTTAGAGGATAAGTCACCTAAGCAAGTCATAAAACACTTCTCTGGACCTCAGTGGTCCCAACTTGGAAATGGGAATCATGTTTGTATAACTAATTACTTTAGTGACTTAGTCACTGATGCAAATATTTATTACCCGTTGCTATCTGTCAGGGATGGTTCTAGACTCACTGAAGTAAAGTTCCTACCCTTAAATTCTGGAGCATCATTATCCAATACAGAAGTCACTAGCTACTCACAAGAGGCTGAGGCAGGAGGATTATTGTGAATTCAAAGCCAGCCTAAACTACACAGCAATATCCTGTCTCAAAGAACAATGACAACACCACCAAAAGGACTGAGGAGCTGCATGGTATAGTGCTTGCTTAGTGTGTGCAAGGCCAAGTTCAATTCCAGCATGAGAGACAGACAGAAACTTTCATGCTTCATACCAGCCACATGTTGCTCATAACTAGCACATTGAATGGTGCAGGTGAAGATCATCGCAGAGTTCTATTAGTACCGCTCCACGGGGAAGAGAGAAGATAGGGCACAGCCTGTGAAAGAGCATCATACCTTCACCAAATTGAGTCTGGTTACCCCCCAGGAGGGGAGAGCTTCAGCTCACTAGGTAACACTTTTTAAGCTGAGGAGTGGGTGTATGGTTTATTGCATACACACATACATATATATTCATAACTTTGAAATATTTTGCAATTAAAAAAAACGAGCCCATTGACTGACTCATACCCTTCCTGCCCCAAGTGTCTCTCACCCATCTCAGAATTGCCAAAGAGGCAGAGAGAACCCCAGGATAGAGAGCAGA
>PVIR01016792.1:0-36180 GCA_004026965.1 Petromus typicus
AACAATATTTTTTTGAGACAGAGTTCTTACTATGTTTCCAGCCTGACCCTGAACTTGTGGCTCTCCTATTTCAGTCCTGTGTGTAGCTGGCATTATAACCATGTACCACCATGTCTGGAACCACAGTTTTTTTCAAACATTCACTCATTAGAAGATATTTGAACTGTTCTGTTTTGGGCTGCAACAAGCCAGTGTGCTCTAATTGTTTATGTATGGACTTTTGTATGAACATTTTAAAATTTCAATTAATTAAATGTAATTTTTAATATTAAACTTAATAACTATGCATATGTTTGAAAGATTGTGTAATAATTCATTACATATATACAGTGTGTGTTGAGCTAATCAGAATTAGTGTTTCCAGATTCTTACCAGCTCTTTTGTTTGGAACCTTTGAATTCTTTTTGTAAAATTTTCCTCAAATATAAGATGAGTTATTTTGTGCTGTAGGCATCCCACTTTGCAGGGGAATACCAGAATTTCCTTTTGTGGTCTAACTGTGTTTAGGATCCATCATCTAACCACCCTCTGCACCCCGGTGTCTTATTCTCCTTAGACCATACTAATCGCTGTTCTACTTTCTTCTATCTTGGTTTTGGCCTTTTTTGTTTCCATGTGTAGGAAAGAGTGGGCAGCATTTGTCTTTCAGTGTGAGGGCTTATTTTCCTTCAGCATAGCACCCTCTATATGCATGCACCCAGTTGGACACAGATTTTACAGTTTCATTCTCTTCCATGACAGAATAATATCCCATTGTGTAGATGTCATATTTTGCTTATTCATCATTGGGCTCCTCAGTTGTTTTCATATCTTAGGTGTGGTGGGTGGCATTGTAATCAATATAGGAGTACAGGTATCTCTTTGATAAGCCAGTTTTATTTCCTATACTTATATTCCCAGAATGAGGGTAGCTGGACCACATGGCAGATGTATTCATCGTCTTTTGCATAGTCCCTATTGTTCTTCTCAATGGCTGTGCTAGTTTACACTCCTCCCTGCAACATCCTTAGCCAAAAAGTTCCCTCTGCTGGGAACCCTCACTGGCATTTGTTATGACTTCCTTTTTTGGAAAGCTATTCTGGTTGGTGTGAGATAATATCTCATTGTGATTTTGAGTTCCTTTCCTTGATATATATGTTGTGTATTTTAAAAATTTACTTGTTAACCACTTGTTTATTTTCTCTTGAGAAGAGTCTAATCTGATCATTTGGCCATTTTAATTGTATTGTCTTGTTCAGTTATTTGAACTTTCTGGATGTTTTGGATATTAAGCCCTTATCAGATGAATAGCTGAAAGTGTTTTCTCCCATTCTGTAGGTGATTTTCTTACCTCTCTTGCTTTTGCTTTAAGTCTTATGCAAAAGTGATTGTTTCGCTGTATTGTTTCAGAGAAGTGCTTCTTAATGCTTTGTTTTGTAGCTTTCTGCCTTTGTATCTAGCATGAAGATCTTTGATTTATTTCTAATATGGTGAGATATCTTCTCTCAGTCCTCTACATATACATACTTATTTTCCTCTGCACCATACACTGAGGTGTGGGGGAAAATTTCTCCAATGCACACTTTCAAAGCTTTTCTGAAGCATACATTTGTAGTAGACTTATGGAGTCGCATCTGGGATCTCTCGCTACATTAATCTATGTGCTGGTTTTGATGCTGCACCATGCTTACTTACTATATCCCTGTGTTGTATCTTCAGGTCAGGTATCATGATATCAGCAGCTTTTAAACATAAGCTTTTGTAATTTCATAATGGATATATAAGGGGACAAGCCTTGGGTCAGATGGTAACTGTGTGTTTAGTTTATAAATGACTGTCATGCTCTTTTCTAGGCTGGCCATGTTTTTTGAAATTTCCATCAGCAGTGTAGCTCTTATCTCATATCTCTGCAGCCTTGGTAGCATTTGATGATGTCATATTTCTAATCTCAATCATACTGATAAGAATGTAATGATGTGTGACTGTGGTTTTAATATGAATTTATTTAATCACTAAAGACTTTCAGTTTCTTTTCACATGCTGATTTACTTACTCCCTATATATGCTCATCAGTGATGTCTTCTTGGCCTTTTTCTGATTAATTTTTGGGGGTGAGCTTCGTTCTGTTGGATTTGAAAGGGTATTTATATATTCAGTATACTAATCCTTTGCTAGGTATGTGGTTTGCAAATATTTTCTCTCAGTTTGTAGTTTGTCTTTTCATTATTTTAAGTGGATTTTTTACAGAATAAAAGCTTTTAGTTAAAGTGAAATTCAATCTATCAATTTTTTTTCATGGCTCATGCTAAGTACTCTTCCTTACTAGAATGTGAAGATTTTTAGCTTCTGTTGTACTGCTAAAAGTTTTTTTTTAAAAAATCTTTATTGGTACATTATGAATACACATCATCATCACATTCAAAATTGAGAGTTTGCACCAGAATATAACATGACTTGATTCTTATTCTTTCCCCTTTGCCCCTGCCCTGTAAACCCCACCCCCTATATACATAATCTTTGTTCCCTTTTTTCTTTATTACTATCATATTCTTTCCCCCCTCATTATTTGCCCCTACATTCTCTTTTTTAAAAAATATTTTCTGTTTCACAATATCAACTCTATGTACTACAACTCATTTACACCTTCATTTTCTCATACCAGAAAAAAGACACAATATTTACACATCTGTGACCTATTCATACTGCTAAAGTTTTATAGTTTTATTTTTTACATTAAGTTTATGATTTTTTAATTAATTTTGTATCAGGTATGCAACAGGTGGTGTTTTGCCTGTGAATGTTCAATTGCTCCAATAGCATTTGTTTAAAAAGTGTATATATATTACTGAAGTGGTTTTGTACTTTTGTGAAAAATCAGTTGAGGATATGCTATAACATTTTAATGGATTTTAGAAATTCTGTTCTGTTGATCTATGTATCTTATCCTTCTACCATCACTATATCTTCTTATTTACTATTGTTAAATAATACATTTTGAAACCAGGTAGACCAAACCTTCACACTTTATTATTTTGTAGAATGATTTTAATTTTCTTGGTTTTTATATAAGTTTCACAGTGATTGTCTGTGCCTACAAAAAAAATCTTGATGGCGTTGTCATAGGAATTGCTTTAAATGAACGAAATTGTTGTATTTTTGTGTTGTTTTCCAGTCTGTGAATATGGCATGCCTTTCCGTTTATTTTGATCTGTAATTACTTTCATCAGCATTTGCAGTTTTTAGTGCAAAAACCCTGTGCATTTTTTGTTAAATTTAAATGCATTTTATTTTAAAATTGTAAATGTATTATTTGGTTTCAAAGTCCGAGTTTTCACTGCTAATATACAGAAATGTAATTAGTTTTTATAGGTTTATCTTGTATCATGAACTCTTGCTGAACTAATTGGTTTACGGGGTTCTGTTGTAGATTCTTTGGGATTATATATGTAAATAACTTGCCATGGAGATAATTTTATTTCTCCCCTTATCATATATAATATTCCTCTTATTTCCCTTCTTTTTTCTTCTAACACTGGCTAGAATATGCATGGTGAGTATAGACTTCATTATTCTGCAGAATTAAAGAGGAGAGTGCAGGTTGTTGATGGTGGAGGAAGAATTTCAGGTTCCTCATCTGGCCTCTTGTGGCACTGAGGACAGGGCACATTCTTAGGTGCTGGAGGTTAAAACTGCACATGTCTTTTGAGGGATGTGATTCAACTCATAGAAGGTCTAAATAGTTCAGTTTTAATTGGTAAAGCTAAACCCTCTTTTCTTAAAGGAATGAAAATTTCTAACCCCTAGCAATTTTGGGCTTACAAAAGATAGCTCAAAATATTCTCCCAGTGTCTGATGATGTTAGTTCCTTTAGCAAGAGAAGGAGCTTTTGCCCTATGTCCTTCCAGAGCCTCCTCCTTGATACATTTATTGACTTTTATCAATATTATTGGTTTTCTCCTGAGGCTTGAACCTGGGGCCTTGCACATGGGGGGTAGTCACTCTTCCACTGAGCTCCTGGATCCTTACTTACATTATTGCAGCACATGCAAGACACATAAAACATCATCTTAGAGTTTCCATTGGAAGAATGGAATCATTAAATGGTAGCCATATAAGCAGACTTGTTTTAATGTATGCTTTTAAAAAATTAATAAATAAAGACAAAATTACAGGTTGGAGTTAGGGCTCTTCAATTTTTGGAGATGATTTGAAAGAAGCTCTGTCTGGTTCTGCTGTTTGGATGATGCGTTTGGACAGATAGTCTTAATTATATTAATCTAGGCATTGTTCCTTTCAGATGAACTATGTATTATATTCCTCCTTAAAGACAAAGACAAACATTTGGGCAATTAAAAGAGACTGTCTGGCATAGGCTCAGGTTTATACTTTTGGCCTCAAATAACTGGGGACACTAAAAAGCTGCATGACTGAGCAAAAGGCCCCTTTTTAGCACACATTTTGCACAGGAATGGAGTCTGCCTCCCTGGTGGTCAGTGAGCCAGCTCCTTCCTCATTAGTCCAGTGCAGAGCTGGACCCGCTCCCTCCGGTTCTCATCAACTTTCTCAGACACGCTGTAAAATTGATCTGACAGCCCATGAAAGGGAGTTTGGAAACAGGAGGGAAACACATGAGGAGGATAAGGTTTCAGCAGCATGCAACTGTGCGCGTTTCCAGGATATCACCATGTTTACCTAATATTAGGGAGTGTGACATTAGCAGGACCTCTGATCGTTGAGCCATAAAATTGTTGTTACAAAGGCCTTATAGTGTGTGTGTGTGCGTGTGTGTGTGTGTGTGTGTGTGTGTGTGTGTGTGTGTGTGTGTGCCTAAGTAGGGGACTTGAGTCAAGTTGGAAAAAATTCTTATTTGAAATGATGGGCAGACTCTTTTCTCTGATTTATGCCTGAATCATTTTGACATTTAGAACAAGACAATGAACCTTTTCGATCACTTACTAAAAGTCAGGCAATTTCGTTTTCTTTATGAATCACCGTTGTAATCCCCAAGTTCAGTATTCTTATCCCATTGTACAGATTAGGATGCAAAGGCTTGAGAGCGAGGAGTTTTAAAAATTAATTTTATTAGTATACATTTGATACACATAATGATCACATTCATCAGAGGAAATTCAAACTTGTACACGATTTATCTTATTTTATAAATAATAAGTTGAGTTTACTAGTCCATTTTAAGAATACATTATGACCACATTCCTTATTGAGAATTTTCACCTCAGCATGACAAGTCCTTATTCACACTTTTCTCATCTCCTGCCCTCCCTTCAACTTCCACTCCATATAGATGAGTTTTGTTTCCATTTTTTTCCTTTTTACTATCAAACATTTTTTTCTTTCTTTTCTTTCTGCTGACCCCATCTGGTTCCTCTTTCTCTTTGAGCATTTTCTTCATATTTCACAATACTTTGTCATACATTCTGGACTGCATTTACATCTCCAGCTTCTCACACGACAGCAATGATATGTATTTACACCTCTGTGTCCTATTTACTTATGAGTATAGCCTCAATAGGCATCCATTCAGCTATAAATGTTTCTAATTTATCATTCTTTGTAGCTGAATAATACTCCATCTTATATAAAAACTGTATCTTCTTTATCCAGTCTCCAGTTATATATATCTCAATTTTCTTTTTCTTCCCCTCCCCTCCCTTGAACCCTTCTTCACCTCCTTGTTTACAAAAGCTTTGTTTCCATTTTCACTCCTGTTCTGTTTTTTTCCTTCTTCCCCTGCCCTCCTCTCCTTTGCTCCCTTTCCCATTTGAACATTTTCTTCCTGTTTTCCAATATCTATTAGTATTAAGTCACCAGAAGCATACCGGGAGAGTCCAGTTGGGAGTCCTCTGGCCATGGTCCTGGAGCTCCCTGGGGAAGCATTAGGATGGCAGGGGCAAGGAAGAGGCACGCTATGAGAGCTGGGGCTGGGGCTATGTATAAATACATTTCAATAAGTCCTGTAGACTATCAGGCAAGAGGCTCTAACTTCCTCTAAAGGCAAACAACTCACGGGAACTGACATGGAAACTGAACTCAGCTTGCTCAGTTACAAAGATAACAGTCTCTTCATTATGCCCAACTCTTGTCCTTCCACTGCATCCTTCCTGTGAAGGCAAAGCCTGCCAGTGTTGGGGGAGAGAGAGGAGGAGCACTAGAAACCATCCTCATTAGGTGTAAATGATATCACATCACTCTCTGTGAATACTTGTGTTATGGCTTAAATCTAAAATGAGCCCCCAAAATCTCATGTGTTCAGAGGTATGGCTTCTGAAAAGTGACTGGATATAAGGAATCTGATTTCATCCAGGATTAATACTGATCAGTCTTTGATGGCCTTATTTCAAAGAGAAGAAACAGGAGGTAGGGCCAAATTGAAGGGGGTGGATCAGTAAGGGCTTGATCCCGGAGTCTGTGTCTGATCCTGGCCACTTTTCCCCTGACATCTTCCTTTCTCTGCTTCTTGGCTCCCATGAGGTGAGCAGTTTGCTCCACCATCACCCTTCCACTATGTTTCTGCCTTGCCACAGAGCAAAGCACAAGAGCAGCTCACTATGAAATAAGTCTTTCCTCATCGAGTTTGATTTTCTCAGGTAGCTGGTCACACAGATGAAAGGCTGACTCCTATACATTCAAGGTGAAAGGGAACTCTTCCTTATCAAGGACAAATGATCCTAGGGTCCTTCCTATGGAATTTTATCAGAACAATGGAGAATTCTTGCTCATCAGGAGAAAAATATTTCAGAGTCTTTCCTGGGAATATTTTTGTCAAGGTAATGTGGAAATTTTCTAGCAAGCTTTCAAATGGGTGATGGTATCATGCACGTTAGAGACAGTATTTCAGAAGTGGAAAAGGCACTCACAGCAAACCTTTATTTTATGGTATGGAAAGCATCAGGACACACAACCTGGAAGGAAGATGCTCCACTGCAATATTTTGAGAAAATGTCTTTCCTGATTTAAATGCTTATGCTAAGCATATTTTTAAAACTCCAGTTAACATTTTGGTTTCCCCACACACAAAAGGGAAGAGTTTAGAGTTTAGCCTATCAACAGTAATTCATAATTTTTTATTTAAGGTGGATTCAGGTTTCTTAAAAAAATGCCACCTGTGTATGTTGCAATATGTACAATAAAATGTTATTTTTCATCCAATAACCCCCAACCACAAATGAAACCTTGTTGATGGAAAGTAAAAAAGAATGCACTCACCATCTGGCTGAAGCAAAAGAGACATGCAAAACCTTTCATTTTTCACAACCAAATGAGAAAACAGTAATCCTCTTCACATACAAACACACTTACTGACTGAAAACAGCAGCTCCTCTCCAGGGGTCAGCGTGGCTCTTCCTTCCATTTAAAAACCTGTGAGTTTATACCTCCTGCAGAGTTCTTGCAGTTTTCAGCAGCATCTGTTCGAGCACCACCTTGTCTTCACTGACTGAAGACCCCTCCCCTCCCTCCTCTCTTGCACATTCAAAGCTCTTCTGTGGTGATCACAGAGCCATAGGATCAAAGGCTCTTCCCTAAGTGTGGCCTGCACAGGTCCCTGATGGTGAGCCAGATGATCCCAAGGGATAGTGGGGAAATTATCATTTTTATTTTGATAATCATCTATTAATTTTAATCTCCAGTAAAATATAGAGTTAGAATAGCAAACTATGACTGTTTAGGCATAATTGTCTAGAGTCACACTCAATTTTAAAAGTGACTCTTTTTACAGTCAGTAAAATATATACTGAGAAAATAATGGCAGAAGCAATGTGTAACTAAGGCCAAATGCAGACACCATTTGGGGGTAACACTGTCAAGGTCAGAATGGCCTCTGACTGTTGTGCAGTTCAGATGGAGAGTACCTCAAATGCTCATGGGGTAAATGCTTGGTTGGCAGCTACGAAGCGAGTGGATTTGCACTCCACCGGCTCCCATCACAATGTGATGCTGTCTCACCCTGGCAGCAGGGCCAACTTTATAAACTGGTCAACTCATACAGTTGTTAGGGTGAAGGAAAGCTGACTGCTGCCAATACTGACTCCATTCTCTAAGAAGATTGTAAGTATGTGCTCCTGAGGAATGGCGATGCCCCAGGCATGTGGGCTAGGATAGGAGGCAGCTGCTCTGCAGCACAAGTGAGCAGGATCTGAAGAGCGAAAGTCTCTTCCCTGTGGTCTCATTGTGGACTCAGGACCCTGGTTCCCCCCACTGGCCTGAGCAATGTTCCAGCCCAAGTACCAGCTCTTCCCTTGCATGGAAGGAAGAGCCACATCCACATCGGAGACAGCGGGGAGGTGAAATCCTGAGAACAAGCCAGTGGGCAGGGCTTGTGATGGGCTTTTCTGCTTTATGTCCAGATGATGGGGGCACCGCTTTGCCAAGTTGGGTGGGCTGAGGCCCTTGTGTATGTCTACAAGAAGCCAAAAGAGGACCGGGGATTTAGCTCAGTGGTTCTGGTACCTGTCTTGCAAGCACAAGCCGCTGGGTTCGATCCCTATAACCACATAACAATGCTGGGTGTGGTGACTTGAGCCCACCAGCAATCAGAACCACATACCACAGTGCTGGGTGTGGTGGCTCATGCCTGTCATCCCAGCACTCTGGAGGCAGTGGCAGGAGGATTGCTGAGTTGGAGGCTGAGATCAGGATCAGCCTGAAGTATAAAGAAAGACCCTGTCTCACAACAAAATAAAACAAAACAAACAAAAAAACAAAAAAAGAAGCCAAAGGAACAAGAACGGTGAGATGCCTGTGATGGCCGACTGCCGCGGCGTTTCGTGTTCTGTTTCTGACTGACTTGAGTGTGTCTTTACCTTAACTCTGCCTTTGAGGGCCGGGGAGCTAGCTCAGTGGTTCCGGCGCCTGTCTCGCAAGCGCAAGGACCTGGGTTCAATTCCCCGGTAACCACGTAACAATACTGGGTGTGGAGACCCACACCCAGCAGCAACCAGTACCACATACCACAGTGCCGGGCGTGGTGGCTCACGCCTGTAATCCCAGCACTCGGGAGGCAGAGGCAAGAGGATTGCTGTGATGTGAGTTTGAGGCTGAGCGCAGGGCCAGCCTGAACCACAAAGCAAGATCCTGTCTCCAAAAACCAAAAACTCTGCCTTTGAGGAAAGGGAGAACCATTTTCCCTAAAAGCTGAGTTCACATTGAATATTTTGCATTCCTAGAGAAGCAGAAGCAGCAGAATATGTTTATTTCTGTACCTATGTTTATGTCAGTATCATGTCTATGTCATATCTATATCCATATTGACATAAACATCTATCTACATTTAGAAGTACATTATAAAATATTGAATCATTTGATTATGGTGGCTGAGACAGCCCATGATCTGATATCTGCAAGTGGGAGACACAAAAGGCAGATATGTCTCTTTGGAAAAGGAAGTTTTCTTGGGTCAAGAAAACTATATGGTAAGACCAGGAACGCTGCTGGACCTGCAGAGATGAGGAAAGCTGGGTTTATGCTGGTGAGAGGAAGAGAGGAGCAGTAGGGGCCCAGGAGATGGGAGAGAACAGTGGTTCTTAAGGATTTTGTTTATAATATTCTCCACAGTTCTTGGAAAACTTAAATGGCTTTTGAAGAAAGAGAAGTGAAATTTTTTAGCTAAGAAGCATAGCCAGGACATGCCAGAGTCTGTGCATGTATTTGAGAGCTTGAGATACAAAAAGTGAGCTTTGGCTTTTGGTTTTAGGATTCAGGAACAGAGATGTAATTTGTACTGAGATCCAAGGCTGTGTGTGAGAAATGGGGGCCTATGATAGATAACTTAAGTCGATGGGGTTTCATAAGGGTAGTACAAGCTGTAAAAGCATGTGAGGAGTCTGTCTCATTTTCTGTGGTTCTTGCAGTTGCCCCCCGGAGGGAAGAAGCAATGCCTAGACACATGTAATCCAATAAATAAGTAAACACACACACACATTTTGCAAAAATTGCTTCCTGCCAATGTTTAATACATCTCTCAATTTGGGAAAATGGCTTAAATGCTCTGCATTTCAGCTGTTCTGTTTCCCCAGCCTCTCTCCTCTTTCAAGACTGAAGGTTTTGAAGTTCGCCAACATACTGCTTCTCACTATAAAAACTACGCTTGCTCCCCTAAGTGACTTCTTATTTCCACTTTTGTTAAATGAGAAGTATACACATCAGCTAGGGGGCGGTTTTTGGTTGTTCAAGTCTTGATGGCCTTGTGGATGTTGAAGAAGCTGAGGAACAGGAAGAACTTTCTTTGCCCCTTGACATGGAATGAAGGTAGGAGCAGTGAGGAGAATTCCCTAAATTTTACAAACCTCTCCAAGACAGAATAAGAGGAAGGTTGCTCTTTGTACACTATCCAAACACATTTCCATAAATACTGAGCATTTGGACTAAAATAAGATCTTGGCTTTCATTCTTCCACAAATGGCCAAGGAGAATGCGTTTACTCTTTCATCGGGCAAAGGAAGGAAAATTCTGACTTTCAGCCTAGAATGGAGATTTTATATTTCAGGAAAGCGATAATAAGAAAATGATGAAGGAGAAGTTGTTGATCAGTGAAATGCATATTTGCTCAAAGTACGCTTTCCCAGCTGAGTCCCACCCCTTCTTTCCAAATCCTCCTGGCTGAGTTCTGCTCTGCTGGCTCCCACAGCCATGTTTAGGACTGTTTCTGTTTGAGGATCTGATTGCGCAGACTTTCAAAGTTATTCTGCTACTCTGGGGATTTCTCCTGTTTTATAGTCCAGAAGGCATTAGAAATCTATCCATGGGCAAGAACATCTCAAGCTCACTTATTGTGTGCCAGATCCATTTAAGTTCTTTACATATATTAACTCATTTAATCTCTCCAGCAAACAAGTGCTCATCTCTACTTTGCAGATGAGAAAACTTAGGCATAAAAATGTTATATGATCAGCTTGAGGTCACGTAGCGCATAAGTGATGGAGCCAGTATTTATGCCAACTGTCTGAGTCCAGAGCACAACACTACAATCATGGAATATTTACTTCCTGGGGTTGTTCAGAAGGTCAGATGAGATCATCAGTAAGGACGGCCTCAGTAATTCACCACAGTGGGATCAAAAGCCTAAATGGTTCTTCTGTTAGGTGCTTCCAATCCAAAAGTCATGATAGCTAACATCTTTTGCTTTTTCTTTGTATCTTCCTCTCTCTCCCTCCCTATTTCTTCCCTCCCTCCCTCTCCCTCCTTTCTTCCTTTCCTCCTTCCCTCCATTCCCTTCCTTCCTTCCTTGTTTCCTTCCCTCCTTCCTTCCCCACTATCTTAAAAGTGAGACTACTTATCTGATCTCACTGAGCAGGCTTTTGCATCATAGAAAGGAGAAAGGGGAGAAAGAAGGCAAGAAGGGAAGGACATGATCTCTGTTCCTTGCTGTTTTATTTCCTCTTTCCTCACTTCTGTCTCTGGAACTTACACTTCCAACTAAACCTCTCACATGGAAAACAGTGTTGCAAACTCTGCTTTCAAAAGGAACCAGGCTAAGACTCTTTTGTTCCTTCAACCCTTCCTTTCTTCCTGATCTTTTTACTTTTTAACAGTGATATTGGTTTTTTTTTTTTCTTTTTTGGCTTTGGTTTTGTTTTTAGATATAGGAAAGTTTTGATTTTGTCAGTCATCTGCTTGGAAGACCAACCTCAAATAGTGCAGATTTGAAAGCATGTACTCTGTTGATACTGCTTTCTACTCATTCAAACACACGACCCAACTTGGCAAATGAGTGGTGTTTACTTTTTTTATTCAAGTCTTTATTGGTATATTGTGAATACACATCATCATTGCATTCTACATTGAGAATTTGTACCAGAATATGATATGACTTGATTCTCATTTTTCCCCTTCTACCACCCACCCTGCAACCCTTACCCCCCATATACATAGGCTGTTTCCTTTCTTTATTATTATCATATGTTTCCTCTCATCATTTACCCCATACCCTCTCTCCTTTTAAATATTTTCTATTTCACAATATCAACTATATGTACTAGAATTCATTTACATCTTCATTTGCTCATACAAATACAATATTTACACATCTGTGACCTATTTATTTCACTTTTATTCAAACATTCTCAAAGCAAACTTAACCCAGATCACCTAGATCTTCCAAAAATGTAGTGTTAATACATTATTACATTTGCAAAGTTAGAAACTTTGTCCTTTTCTTCTTAGTTTCCTCAGCAAAATCATTACTATACACTTGCTGTTCTCTGAAGTGGACTTCAAATATAAAATTCTAGTTGTTCACAGAGACAGAAAAGGGCACAGAAACTTTATACTTTATCAGTTTTGGTATGCCTAAGTCCTTCCCCCCTTTGTGCCTCTCAAATTACAATTTTCAGTCTCACTGGTGAACTGTGTGTCTCTGTTTGAATTCTTGATCCAGAGCAGCCCTTTAGCGTGACCCCCTCTCCAGCGAGACTGGGACTCGGTGGACCAGAAAGTTGGAAGGAGTGAGAGTGCACAGCTGGCCAGGCTCTGGCAAGCATTCATTGTAAAAGGAAACTATTGTCCTGGAATATTAGTGGTGATAAAGTAAGAAAGAGACAGAAATTTGAGAAGAAAAACAAGGCAATGTGTTGTGGAATTAAAGGTAAGACTAAAAGTCTAGAGTAATGGAGTGATGGAGTGATGGGCTTTATCTCAGAGCAGCAGTTTGTGGTTTCATTTGTTGACAGGCTGATTTACCATTTGTTGAATTGCTTGCTAACTGAAAAAGGCTCTACCAACGGCAGCTACATGTATAATCTCAGTAGTCTTGGATTCTCTCAGTGTATAGACTTATCCTATGTATTATTATTATTTTTTATCTTGATTTCATCCCCCATGCAACTGAGCAATGATTGTAAGGCAACCCTGCCTACCTCTCGGCTGCCTTTCTCTGATGGAGGGCGTTACTGTGTGATGAATTTGTTCTTCCCCTAGGTGGAAGATGGAAACTCATCTTTCCTAAGTTCCTGGCTGGAAGATATATTAGGCTCCAGTATCCATTTAGAAGCTAATGCAACGAAGTGCTGGGCGCATGTGTGGTAGAAGTCCAAATGGTACCATCCAGCATCAGAGGCGTGCCTGTGGCATCTATGCCCAGGAGTGGCACTATGGTATCACCCATGAGAGTAGCCCTTCATGACAATTTGGAGGTTATTCCTGAATTTGTAGCCTCCAAATTTTACTCTCTGACCTTCCCATAAAGCCCTAGAGTTTTTCTAATTTAACCAGTTAGAATAATCCTATATTCATGATCACATTCATACCTCTAATTTCAAATGGCACCCTAAAAATTTTCTGAAATATCTTACTTGCATATTCCTATGAATGATAAAAATTAATAATAATAAATTCACAACAATAAATAATAAATGCATTTAAAATAGTAAATGAAATGAAAACTTCTGTAACAGAAAGAAAACACTAGAGTCAGGAAAATGTAAACTATCCATAGAAGAGACAGATTTTAGTGACATGTTAGTCACTAAGGCTGCATGACAAACCACCCAATATCAATAGCACATGGTAATAACAGCTCATCACATTTGCAACTCATGAGTCTAAGTTACTGGATGATACTGTTTCATGTGACAGGATGTAAATTGGCATGAACATAGCTGATTTAGCTGCACTTGGTGTCACACGACTAACTTTAAGGCTGCAGGTTTATATTCCTTCCTTGAGGTATGAGGAGGAGGTGGTGGAGGCCGAGGAGGAGGATGAAGAGCAAATATCTTCTGAATCCTCACCTGCTGGTGAACAGTGGTATGATACCACAAGAAATTATATCACTCAATCTTTTTCACATAAAGGAGAAATAAAGACTCAAGGCTAAGAGGAGATCAAGATTACAAAAGAAATAACAAATATGAAAACTAGAAAATTGTGTATATGAGGAAATAAAGTGAATAATCAAGAATGAATAGAATAAAATTTTGCTGTTTATAAGCTACCTAACATATAGTACTCCATTATGCAGCCTAAATGGACTAAGATAGGGTAAAAGATATTGTTAGTTGCCTGCTTAACATCCTATCTTTGTTCTTGTTAATGGAAACCCAGTTTTTTTCAGAACTCTCAACTTCACAGCTAAGGATTGTAGAAGAGGTAGGATAGTTCTAGCCCTAGGCTCTAGTCTTGATAGCTTTTTGAACAATTATGATAACATGTATCATATGTATTTTCATTGATGAAAATTGAGGACTCTAAAGATATATTTCTGAATAAGGTCCTGTATACATAGGTTCTGGGGTTAAGACTTCTTTTAGGGGGTACAATATTTATAGCATTTTGTGGAAGTTGAAGAACTACTGTAATTTGTCACTATTATATGTCTTAGAGCATTTAATACTTTTGTTTTCAGATTTACTTAACATACTTTAGGTAGTTTCCCAGAAAAGGAATTCCAAAATCAAACTATGCAAATTATTGTTTAAAAGTTCTCCTACAGATTGCTATGTTTCTTTTCAAAGTGACCAATTTAAATTAGAATTAGCAAAATAGGATGAAGTCTCTTGAATACAACTACCTTTCTTAGTTGAAAAACTCACATAATGATTCATCAATAAAAAAATACACATTGAAGTTGGACATTTTCCCATATTTTCACTGCTATGCATTTCCTTTTGGGGGAATTTTCTTTCCTTTATGGCTCTCTATAAGAGTCATTGTGCATTTCTCATCTTCTTTTCACATTTGTTGAATTATTTTTTTCCCAGTTTCCTGGTTATTGTTATTTTTGTTTGTGTTTATACTGTACAAATTTTAATTGGCATGCAATTGTCTTCAGTGGTGATTTTCAAAATGTAAAGAAGTTTAGCACATACACCAAGCCATCAGAATGGATATTCTTGTGTCTTCATGCCTCTGTTTCCTTTCATGGGTTATTTTTATGATTTGTGATGATAGGAAGCCTTTATCCCTCCAAAGAAGAGGATAAAACCAATAATTCTTTGAGGTTTTATTTATGTACATTATATTCTTTCCTCAAAAATGTCTTTTGGTATTTGTGATGAGGTAATTATTAAATATATTTTGCTCCAAGTTGCTAAGTGATTGTCCTAACTGAATTATTTAACAATCTTGGCTTTTCTAGGAATTGGCAAGTAATGAATTCCTTATGATATATTAAATATGGCATACAGCAAGCTAACTATTCCAGATTATTGTCTCTAGTGTCTTTGTGCAAATGTCACATTGTTTAATCTTATGACTTTATAAAACACACTTAACTTCCTCTTTAAATTAAAACAAATATTTTATTTATTTTATAGGTTAATCTTAAAATCATTTTGATAGTAAGATTGGAACTTCAATTAAAATTATTCTAAGCTACATATTAATTAAAGAAGCATTCATGCTTTGCCAATACTTGGCTGTATCATCTTCTATCTCTCTTTTCTTGTAGGTGAACCTTCTTTTATACCTTCCCTCATATCTCATAGTTTCTTCATATAGGTCACATAGTTTTCATTAGAATTATTTCATGTTATAAATTTTGTTGTTGCCAGCAATAAGAAGTGTTAGAATTATCCTATATATTATTTTAGGTAATCTTCATCTTCCATTCAAAGTCTTAGATTAAAAAGAAACTTTTTGTACTACACGCTTTTGGATTTTTTTAGACACATATGCACATGATGTATAAGGGATAGTTTTTTTGGTGTGTGTGTGCCAGGACTTTAGCTCAGTGGTACCATATCTGACTTGCAAGGTCAAGGCTCTGAGTTCAATCTCAAGTACCAGAAAAAAAGCAAACAATAGGTTTTTTTTTTTAAATATTTACCTTTTGTCTTCTTTTTCCCTTGATCAGGATTTCTCAAGTAAGATAACTTATACTGATAAGAAGCTTGCTTTTGGTTTCCTAATTTGATATCTTACTTTTAAGTGACTGCCAATAATAAACGTGGGAAGGCACAGAATTTCCAAACTCAGTCCCCGAAGCCAGAGACCTAAATTCACACCAGTACTTTACTGGCCATATGAACATAAGCAAGTTAGCAAACAACAGGGTTTTAAGTTTCATCATCTGAAAAATAGGACTAGTAAATAGAACCTGCTGGTGAATGCTGATAGTGCCCGGAAAGCTCTAAATGGTGTCCACACTCGCAGCTCAGTCCATGTTATTACGCTGCTATCTCTATACCCAGGTGCAAAGCTAACAAGGTCCATGTCCTGGGCCAGATGGGAGAGGCTGTGTGATCACTGTTCATCAGCCAGTCCTCCCAGACATCCGCTGGTAAAGGTTGGAACACCCTCCCGGCTTTATATCACTCAGGGTCTCTTACTCAGCTCCTTCTCTTCCTAAACCTCAAATTGATGCTCCTCCCCACCAATCCTTCTCCTTTCCCACCTTCATGTCAAGTCCGCTGGGGAAAAACATATCAGTTTGATTCTAGAAGAGACAGAAGCTGCCTCGCCAACCCTTGCATCATGGTTTCTGATGATTTCTTCATTAGTTGAGTTCACTGATGGTAGCTTACTGTTCAGATAACATCAGACTAGCACCCTGAGAGCTCTCCCTTCTGAGTGTGTGTTCACCTGAGTTAAAGCACAAATTAGTAGCAGAAAAGATGTATGGCTTCATATATCCCAACTGTGAACCGGTGTTCTCTTGTACAAGTTAAGTTTCACAGTTCTTGTCTTTGATTGCTGTTTAACAAGTGCCCTTTTAGTCCATTTCCCAAGGATGGCTGCCTATTACTTTCTCTGGTGAGTGTGATGATTTATTTTATTTTGCAAGAATGAGTTATTTTCCTGACCTCCCCACCTTTAAAGAGGAAGCAAAGTTTTCTCTTGTCCTCTTCCTCGGTCCTTTACAATGACTCACATTTCAGAAGCCTTCCTCCTTCCCATGGGCAAGGGGCTTTTTACAAAGGAAGCCAAGTCTTTAGACCTTGGGCTGCTGAGTTGCATTCTCCTGGAGACAAGTAGTTCATTATGTTCATTGTGTTGGTGGCAGACATAATTCACTGAATCACCCTCAGATGCAGGATGTCACCAAATTCTGCTTCAATTTACTGTTTCCCAGAGCTGCTGTTGGCAAGTAGAGCTTGGAAGAAGCTGGAAGGTTTTCAAAGATCTGTTTTCCAGCTCCTTGATTCCATTACATCTACCTTTTTTAGTTTCTTTTCTCAATGGGTCACACTGTGTGTTCTTAAGATTTTAAGGCCAATAAGCAGGTTGGAGACATTGAGGCATATTGACTTGTGAGATCGCAGTGCTTATTGTCACTATAATTTCTTATAACTTTGAAGCTCATACTGGCTCTCTGCACGGCTTTGTTCAAAGCCTGTCAGGGAGAAGGCCATTTAGATACTATAATCAGAATGCTTCAGCTGAATCGTGTTTTTAAATTATGACTTCAATAGTGGGAGTTGTGTAGTTTGGGAAAGGCATCCAGCTGGGAGTCAGCATCTCTTTGATCAGCAGGTTGAATGATTTACTTTGATCATGGAGACAAAAGTTCAGAAAAGTCCCAGGCTTCTTCCTGAAAATTTGCAGGTAAACAGAAAGATCATTTGAAGCGACTGTGGAGTGAGCAAATCAGGCTCAAAACAATGGTCTTCTTTGAACTGGATTTAGGGTCTTGTTGATTAACAGAAAAGAGGATTAATGGATGGAAAAATGTGGCTTCAGTTCCCAACAGGTGCATCAAGGGGTTACCAGTGAGGTCCTATGTGGCTGGGCTCCAAAGTCCCGAATGAACCCTTCTATGGGGCCCTCATGGAGAGCAAGCAAATCTGTCTAAAAATGAACATTTTGAACATTAAAAATGAACATCTTGGAGAGAAGAGGAACTCTTTCAAAAGAAGAGGCTTGAAACAGTCAACAGTTTGCAGTCAGGTGAATCACCAAGCTCTGATAGTCACTGCAGTATGACATGGGCCTTGCATGTATACCCCATTCACCTCATGTAGAAGGGAAAAATCTTGTGATGTCTATCTGCCTTGTCTCCTAGAAGGCTCCTACATGCCTCTGAAGAATTTTCCCTTCTGATGGCACTCTCCATTTCTCTCCTACAGCTCAGCTTTTGGTTCCTTGCTTTTCCATGTCATGATTAAAGCTCTTTTATGGGATTCAGGTGGGGAGGAAAGGTGACAATTGAGGAGGATGCACCTAAAAATTCCTGCCACCTTGAACAGAGGAGTACTTGCCCACAGTTTTGGAGATAGAAGTCTGAGATCAAGTTGTTGGCGGGTGAATGTCTTTTGCTGCCTCTTTTTGACTTATAGATGGCTACCATCTACCATCTTGATGGGTTCTCCCCTGGACATCTCTTTGTGTGACCACAGGACTCTGAATTTCCATTAGGATTTGAGATGTAGCAATGACAGATTCAGTTATTACCTTTGAGGCCTCCATCTCAGTAAGAATGTCTCCTACAGGTCAGAGCAATGTCTTCATTTAACATAATCCACTAGGCACCTGGGCCTAACTCTTACCTTTGGTTCCCACTGGTAATATTGGACATTTTCTTTTCTTTTGTCAAAAGTCTATGCACCTTTAGCTTCTAAGACATGAACTATTTAGGTCTAGATCCTTATTCACTCTTCTTCCAATTTTACCTCTGAGTCTTCATGGGCTGATTCCTACATCCAACTATTAATTATTGAATGTCCTATGTTGTCACTCCACTGCTTTATCTCTACATAGTTCTCTTTCTTTACCTTTCTACTTAAATGTGATGGCATACCAGCATCATCTACAACATCATTACCACCTGAAACTTACCAGAAATGCTGAATCTCAGATCCTACCCTGGTGCCACTGAATTATTTTGTAGATTTTAAATGAGATCCAGGGTGATCTGTGGCCCTACTAAACTTTGGGAAGAATGCTCTACTGTTGTGGAAAGGCAGAATAGTTCAGTGTCATAGACAAGTGTTACAGCTCAGAGACAAGTGACACAGCTTTGAGGCACAGCTGAGTGTTATCACCTTAAGTAGTAGCCATCACAGTTTAGACTCAAGAATCTGATAGTCACTCAAAAGGTGGAGAAAAACCTTTTATTTTGCCAGTGGGCTCAGAGGAGTTAGTACTTGAAGCGTGAGTGCTCTATCAGAAGTGAGAGTCTCCTGAGAGAGGCATCTACAGTGCAGACAAGCACGCTCACTGAAGCTGAGGGGAAGAGTTACAGAACATTCTCACAGAGAAGAGCAAAATAGAACATTTTTGTGAGGGGGCAGAGATTAGCAGAACACTCTTATAAAGGGGTGGAGCTAACAAAACATTCCTGAGAGGTCCAGAGGAAATTCAAACAGTTACAAAACATTTTTATACATTGGGCAGGAGCCCAGCATCACAAAGTATTATATTTCCAAAGCAAAACATGCTGTGGGGAAAAAATGAAGTCAAGGAAAATACCCGCATTATTCTATAGTATTTCTCTATCACTACTAATGTCAGTATACCATCTGCCACATATCTGTCTCTTTCTCTGGCCTCCAGGTTCCTCCTAGATTACTGCTTCTGTCTGCGGTCACTTGTTGACACCTCCAGGATGTCTTACAGGAACAGACAACTCAGCATGCTTCAGTTCTGCTTCTTCTGCCTGCTCTCTTTTTGATGGGAAATACTGGAATCTATTCAATGGCCGGCATTTGATCTCTTCTTTCCTTCAGCACTGATAATCAGCCAGTCAAATCCTGTTGATTATTTCTGTGTCTACTCCCTTTTCTACATTGCACCACCCTAGTCTGGGCTTTTCTCCTCTATCCTCTGGGTTAGTGAAGGGCATTCCTAACAGAGTTATCAGCATGCAGCTTTTCTTCCTGATATTTCCATTGCTTTTGCCCAGATCCTTCCCCACTCCTGTGTTGCCTGGCAATGCTCACTCATTCTTATGACTCACCTCTAGAATTCTGTTTCCTGAGTTCCACCTTCATTCCCAGTAATCCTTTCTTCTGTGCTTCCTAGAAACTATAGTTCAAAGTCATCATTGAAGACGGAACCGTGTCTTCCAGGGTAAGACATCTGGCAGGTGTGGGCTGACATGGTATCAACTATTTCAACTTCCTGACAACTGGTCATATATTTCCCTATCCTTTCCCCAGACTGGGATTCTTAAAACACAGTCAAGTGGCCACAGGTCAGAGTCAGCGGTGGTGGGATGGATTTGCGGTGGGCTTTAGATAGTTTCCAGCTGGGCTTGTGGCTTGCAGAGAGGAAGACTTGTGACAGAGACATCTGAGAAACCCAGTGTTTCCCAGCTGGACCCAGAGAATGTGTCTTCAAGTTCCTTTTTTTTGAGACAGGGTCTCACTTTGTCGTTCAGGCTGGCCCTGAGCTCACTATATAGCCCAGGTGAGCCTTGAACTCAGCAATCCTCCTGCCTCTGCCTCTAGAGTCCTGGGATTACAGGCATGAACCACCATACCTGGCATTGTGGTGTGTAGTACTGATTGCTGGTGGGTGTGTTACCATGCCCAATATTGCAATATGTGGTTACTGGGAATTGAACTCAGGACTTTGTGCTTGCAAGGTAGATGCTGGAACCACTGAGCTAAATCCCCAGCCCTGTGCCTTCACATTCTTACTGCATCAAGAGACAGCTGGGCTTTGAGGTGGGAGTGAAAGATATCACTCCTCTCAGGGTATTAAAAGACAAAATGGTGACGACTGGTGACTTTTTGGGTATTTCCAAAGTGAGAAAGTTAAAGTGTGTGTGGTCCTGGCTGATTTATAGTTTTGAATTTGTGCCCAGAAACTGTTTTCAGAGAGAGTATTTTTAGAAATACGAAAATAAATGCAATTAAATTGGAGAGATGTGTCAAGCATTTTTGTCTTGTTCTAAGATTGTCCTCTGACCATTACAGCTTAGGTAATGACAGTTGTTTGAATGATGGTGCTATATTTTCTAATTAAACAACCAAAGCTCTCCAATCATTACATTAACAAAGATAGGGGTCATAAGCCTAGACCCTAAAGAAAGGAGATTTTAAATCGACAGAAATGGTAATAACAATTGAAATATATTTTTCCTGATTCTTTCCTCTATTGTATTAACACTTTGTGGCCTGAGAATAAGTACTTTCTCACGTTTGAACATCCCTTTGCAACTTGATGTACAATTGCCTGTGGGATGGAGGACACATACACACACACACACACACACACACACACACACACACACACTCACACACACTCACACTCACACTCACAGTAAAATCAGGTAGATTTGGATTTGTATCTAACTCTTTAGCTATGTAGCCTAAAGCAGGTCTTCTCTCTGCCTCACAGAATCTCCATTTTTCTTCCTACAGTTGGATTTTGGGAACTGTACAAGATTATGTATACTAAGCATGCATTTGTAACATCATAATCAACAGGTAAACAACTTGCTGTAATTTTGTTGCTTGTACTTTTCCCCGCAGCCAAATCAAATGCAGCTCAACTCTGTCTTCCAAATGACTCCTTCCCAGGGTTTTTATGAGAGCTGGCAGAGAGTAATAGAAATCTCTCAGACTAAGGACATCAGTCTGAGGTTTTGTTTTGCCAGAACTATATGGTACAGAAGTCTGTTGGTACCTCCTGCTTCCCTTGTAGGAGCACATTCATTCCTGGCCATTGGCCTTCCTCACACAAAGATCTGATGATGAGAGCGAAAGTGCATAAACCACACAAGTCCAGTCAGTCTTTTGACACTGGTAGATGAGGTAACTAAAACTTGAACATATATGGTATAATGAAAATCTATGTTGAATGTTTAAATTTTAAAAAATGTATTGCAGTAGAAAATGTATTGTCATTAATCCCCTCTCTCAGAATATGTCCTGAAACTTTGTGCAAATGTATCCTGCCATTCTTTCCTCTTTCCAGAAAGTTCAGCAAGTCCTATCGTATTAGTTTTCTTAGCTTCACTGTGGTTGATGCTTGATCTGATTCAAAACATTTACCTTGCAAGGATACTTTTACTTTTGGGAAGAACCAGAGTTTCATGGAGCAAGATCCAGTGAATAAAATAGATGAAGACACACCATCTAGTTTGTGTTTGATGGAAATCGCCATAAATAGTCAATTAATGGGGGAAGATCACAGCTGTACTTGCATTTGTAGAATTGGCTCCACCAACTGAGGGAGGAATATAAATTAAAATTAACGAAAAGATTTAGATACTTTTGTGGATTAATATGTTACCAAATAGGAACTTGGAAGAATTTTTCACTCTCTGGAAATGGCTGATGTATTTGGTAAACATAAATCTTAACTGAATGATGGGATCGATGTGTTGTCTGGCAGACAGACTACACTACTGCTCCCAGCCCTGAGCTTCCTCTTATAGACTAGAGAATGATGTCTTGCTTTTGTCAGACATTCGTTCACACCTCTGTATATAATATTTCATACGTCCCTCAAGGAGACTTCCAGAATTAGACCAAAGAGGAATGATGATCTCTCTTTTGCAGATGACAAAAAGATATGAAACTTTGTGTATGACGTGAGTCACAGAAGAAAGTGGAATTCTGGTCACACTCCTTCTGATTTTGCGATGACACTTGTGACTGACTCTTCAATGCCCACATCCTCCTGGTGTCCTTCATAACATCACACACACACTGTCCACATGCTCCTATTCCTATTATTAATCTCAGCTGTGGGTTTAACAAGGTGAGTCTTACACTCACTGTCAAAGCCAGTGCTGGTAAATTTGGAGGGGAAGGGGAATGTTAAGTGTTATTGTCCATTTTATACTTCTGTGACAGAATCACGTTGACTGGGTTATTCATAAACAGCAGAAGTTTATGTCTTACAGTTCTGGAGGCTAGGTAGCCCAAGATTGAGAGGTTGTACATAGAGAGGGCTTTCTGTTTCATGCCATAGCAGAAGCAAAAAGGGCAAAGAGAATGAGACTACGCTCCTGCTTTTATCCAGAATTGTCTCCTGTGATAATTAGCCCACTCCATTAAATTTGCTATCTATAAATGTATCTCTCAACACTTGCAACAAGGGTTAAATTTCCAATGTATGCACTTGGAGAACACAGTAAACTATAGCACTAAACAAAACTGTTCGACTAGTGACATTTGGAAGCACAAGGTGGAGCGTTCACATCTTGCTGTGGCTGGATCTAGCAGCAGCCCTGATCAGGGTTTCTGATAGACTTGTGTTTTTATGCTAAGGGTGAGGTTTTCCAAACTTAAATGTGCATTTGAGTCACAAAAGCATATTATTAGAATGAAATTCTGGGCCTACACCTGGAATTTCTGATTCCACAGGCATGGGGTAAAACCTGAGAATTCACAGTTCTAAGAAATCCCTTGGGAATGCTAAGGCTACTGGCCAGGGAGCATACCTTGAGACTCACTGCTCTTAAGGTGTGTTATGTCTTAGTGTCACTTGGAGAGTTTGAAATATTCTAATGCTAAGGCTGCACCCCAGACCAGTTAAACCTGAACCTCCAAGGCCCAGATGCAGCTGTTTCTAAAGCTTCCTTGGTGATTACTGTATACATCTACGTTTGATAACTAACTTTAGGAGTTTAGAAGGGCAAGGCCCAAGTCCCAAGTGTGACTATGGGGTGCTGATCAGTGGGCAAAATGAATGACTCTTAAATATGTAATGAAGTACTCTTTGTGAGCGTGCACCAACATATTTTCCATGCAGTCCTGAAGCATCAGAGCCGTGGATAGTGTATGCAGATTTTACAGCTTGGAGCTCGGTGTAGCAAGTCCAGGATAATGGAAGATGCACTCAGGAGTTTCAGAGGCAAAATGGGCAACTTTATTCTCATGCTGGAGGAGTAGCCTGGCATCTCTCCTCAAAGAGGCCAGTCCTTGGCTCTGCTGAAGCCAGGCTTTTATGCCCTCTTTACGGAATGTTCTTGGACTTATACTTAGTATCATTTCATTAGTTAGGTTGAACAATCTTATTGGTTACATCCTACAAGTCTCATTGGCTAGGACCATATACAGATTATAAGGCCCTTAATTAGAACAGTGCACAGACATCCACCTATAGCAGAAGCAAGTAAAACAATCCTTGTCAACAAAAAAGGAATTTCTAAGCTCCTGTATCTCTGTTGTACAAAGTCAAACAAGGGAAGAGGGAGGGTCTACCTCAGAGCCTTTCAAGGGGCAAGCTTGAGCTTTACATAAATGGAAGGTTTTATGAATTTGGTTTTCCTCTTCAGTCCTAATATGTTACCCATTCAAAAAATTAAGTAAATGTGGGATTTTTGCATTTGCTCCAAAGAGGGCTTAAGTGATGATGTGCAGGGCAGAGTAGGTTGGTGGTTCAAATTAAATGGGATGATTTATTTGGTTGGTTTCTGGGAACTTGGCTTTTGGAGTTTTCCTTGTATTATTAACTGATAAGTCAATCTTTCTTTTTTTGTTTATCACACTGAACTTTGCTTCTGCTGCATCACATGCACTGTTGGTTTATACCATGCAAATGGTGTACACTTATTTTCCTTAGGTCTGGGTGACAAGTCCCCAGTAAAAACCCTGTATTGTGAGTCATCAGTGTTTTACTGGGTACAAATAGTACCCACGTGTTACTGCATTTCATTGCTAGAAGAAACAGCATGTTCTATGCGACCATCCTATTGGGAGGGACAGTATTAGAATCTTATGTCTGGACTTCTCTAGATTTCCTGATAAGTGCTTTTCCCATGCTGACCCTCACAGTTAAGAGAATAATTGTCTCTGGGTCCGGTGAGTCCTTTTATCCAAGTAACCAAATGCATGGGTATTTGTGGGCCTCCAAAAATAAAAAAAATATTTTAGAATATATTGGCTCTTTCATTCAGGCAAATTCAGAGGAAAGACTATAATTCAGGTCTCTGAATCTTTCCTGTTTTGCCCCTTGCACATAGTAAATATGTGCTGCTAGACAAAATTAAAGTTTCCTACTATATATTAGTTTCCTACTATATATTGCACGCCTACTGTGTGATATTTCTTCTTTCCCTCATCCTCCAAATCCCCCCTTCGCATTCCAATTTCACTGTCATATTCATCTGTAGGAAAAGAAAAACACAGAAAATGCTTTCTGTGTGACAGTTCATGTATTTCTCATGACAGTTAAAGTTGAGAACACTTGGAGACGTACATCACTTGCTTGTGGCCATTTGACATCAGTCTTTAGTTTAAACTCAAATCTGTTTCTCAGTTTTCATCTTTCATGTGTACTTCTCCTGCTAATAACAAAATAGACAGCCTTTCCTAAATGCTGATTGAGTGCCAGGTACCATACTAAGCTCCGTCCACATTATCTATTTAATTCTTGTGATGGTACCAGGAATGCATTACAACCTCCTCATCTGATTTAGACAATAGGGTCTCTGTTAAATCAACATTGAACATGTGGTAAATTTTAAAATCTAAATGCCAGCCCCACAATACTGAGCTCTAGCTAAATGCAAGTGGTGGAGAATGCAACTCTATTAGCAGAACCTTGTGGTCAAAGTCTTTTCCAATTGGATACATAAAGCTTAACTAACCAAAATCAGCCTTTGTCCCAAGCACTGTTGGAATCATGATTCCATCCTCCCAAAATGCTAAGGTTAGGCATTTGGTAGTAACATTTATTTAAGTTTGATTCTGACCATTGATTCTCCAAAGATTTATGCAAGTTATTTAATCTCTTGCAGCCAGAGTCTTCATTTAAACAATATAGAAATAAACATAAATAATTACCTTCTTAGATATTCAGAATATTCAACAATTAGTCCATAGGACATTATACTCTTAGTGTGGACATTCATGGAGATCTTTGCTATGCTGGACAACCTGAGGGTTGGGAAGATCTCTGAGGAGGTATTAGGGAAATGATGTCAGATCAGTCTTTTCTCTGTGTTCCTCTTTTTCTACAGATGAATATGGCAATGAAGTTGGAATGGGAAGGGGGATTTGGAGGATGAAGGCAAGATGGAAAGGAACTTGGCAGGATGGTGAGAGAAAGGAAACCCATAAATTGGTGAGATTTTTCCTTGAATAATTAAGATGAGTGTTTAAGTGAGTTGTTTCTTGCTGTAACTCCACACCACAGACTGGAAAGTCTATACAGAACAGAAGTCAGGAAGTTTAGAGAGAGGCTGTACCTTGTGCAGTCCTTCTTGCTAGTGGGGATTCTGCAGAGTTTGGAGGTGGTGCAAGACATCAGATGGGGAGGAAGCAAGCTTGCCTATTTAGCTCTCTCTCTCTTTCTCTTATAAAGTGACTCAAGCTTAGTCATTTTCTATTTCTTAGACAAAATATCTGACACTCATATCCTAAAGGAGAGGTTTATTTTGGCTCATGGTTTTTAAAGAACTGAGTCCATACTTGGCTGGTTCTGACTCAGCAAGAGCATGGTGGAAGGGTTTGGAGGAAGAAAGCTGCTCACATCATGTGCCAGGGAGCAAAGAACAGAGAGGATCCTGGATAGGAGATACACCCTTCCTAGTTCTGCTCAGTAAGCAGTCTGAACCAGTAGGGGCCTGTCTCCTAACCCCACATTCAGCTATGTACTTATCACAGAGGAGTTCAGTGTCCTGATGATCCAATAACCTTCTAAAAGCCCCTACTTTGAACACATGAGCCTTCTGGGGAACATTTAGATTAAAACTGTAGCAAGGCCTCATTCTCATGACCTAATTCCCTCCCCCAAACCCCATCTCCAAACACCATTAACAGTTTCTGGGATTAAATTTCTATGTGCATTTTAAAGGGGACACTCAGACTATATAAGAAAGCTGCTGTTGAAATCACGAAGCCAGAGGCAGAAGAGGAAACTAACTCTCCTGAGTTGTGACTGTGTATGGGTCAAGCATTAGAGGGTAATACTAAGTAGGGGCAGTTTCTGGAGTAGATAGCCTGGGTGAATTCTTGATACTATCTCTCACTAGGTGTGTGACCTTGGAAAGGTTTTCTAGCTTCTATGTGGCTAAGTTTCTCCATTCATATAATGAAGATAATAATAATGTATGACAAATTTGGATGTGAAAATTAAATGAGTTAATTTGGATTAAGTGCTAACTGAAAACTGTCTAGCAGAAATTAATAGTACGTATGTGTTACATATAAATATTGTTAATATATTTAAATATTTTATTTGATTTACTACCAAAGTTTATGTTAGTTCTCATTTTATAGCTGAGGAAATTGAGGTTCACAAAAAATAAAACAGGACCAAAGTCTTTCTGTTTCCCATATCAAATTGTCTTAATAAATTTACACTTATAGAAAAAAATAGTAAGTTATGTCATATGAAACAATAGTGAGAAATAGTAAATGAGGTCACAAAACACAAGGATGAAAAGTTCTAGTGACAATTATTTCATGACCTCTAACCAGATGTTGCTAGATTAAAAAGCAGGATAAAGGAGCAAGAAAACAAACTAAATAAAAACTAAACAAAAACTAAGGCATGGAACAGCTTCTACTGCTTGAGTAAACGAACTAAGGGGAGAATGCCTGGGATGTTGTTGGAAGCTGCTTGTATCAGATTTCAGAGCTGATAGTTAGCTTTTTAGGAATTTTTCCAGCTAATTAACATCTCCATGAACTAGAAACACAGCCTGCCAAGAAAGCTTAGGATGTGGCAACTGGCTAATGCTATATTGGAAAGGTATATTAATGTAAAATGGTTAACGATGATGAAGGAAAGAGGGTGGAGTGATAAGAGGTAGAAACAATTTTGGGGGTAGGCCTTTTATATAGTTTTTAACTTTGAATCATGGAAATGCAGTACCATTTAAAAATATTTTTAAAAAACTCCTCTTAACTTGAAAATAAACAAATGAACTTAGTCATATTGTGAGCTGACAGCGTAGTTATATAGAGAACAAGTATATGTCATGAGTCTTTCACACACCATAACCCTCAATAGGGAATAGTCTAGAAATAAAAAGAAATAAACCAAACAAATTTTGAATTTCTATAAATGTTTCTATTATTTATAGTAATTTTAATATTAATATTTTGAAACTATAGTTTTGTCTAGATCAAATGTGTACTTATTGTAATACTCTTAAAAATAGTCTTCACTGTAGAAATAAGGAAAACCATTTTAAATCAAAAGATACTAAGTGAAGATATTAAATATCTGACGATATTAAGTGAAGACATCATAATGTAAAAACTGAACAGATTATATTGGTGAGAACACATGAAATGATATCTACAGTCATGTTCTGTGTAGTATTTTGGTCAACCTCAGACCATATATTTGATGTATTTTCATGGGAGTATAATGAAACTGAAAAACACAAATTGTCCAGTACCATTACTCTTGAAACATACTAGCACAAACTTATTAATCCTGTGCTTGTGAGATGCTGGGGTAAAAATCCTCCTGCACTACCAGTTCTAAAATAGGATAGCACGTGCAATTGTGTGCAGTACATAGTACTTGATCAGGATAGCAGATGGGCATATTATTGGTTTATGTACTTTCTATGCTATATTTATAACCTTTATTTTACTGTGTACTTCTATTAAAGCCAACCTCACTGAAAAAAATGTGCCTTGTTACACTGGAAACACCCATCTTTTGAATGAACCAGGAGACCACATCAAGTGACTGACTTGTGGAAATGCACAGTGTGATATTTTTCCAACAATGAGACTTTTTAATGATGCAGTGTTCGGAACACATCTCCATCACTGATACATGACTACAAAGAATTTTGGGAAAATGACACTTTCCAGATTTGGGGCCAACAAATGGTGATAGTGGTAGAAGTAATATAAGACAAACTAGGACTGTGTTGTTGCACCAAAACTTAAGAGAAATTTTGGAATTTAAAGACTGGGGCCAATTTAAAAAAGGTTATAAGGTGTTACAATAATTTGAGTATTAAAATAGTAATCATTGTAGTAATTTAAAATTTTTAATAATACAAATCTGTAAATCTGTAATAATACATTTTAAAAGAGAAAAGTCTCACTAGTTATCATTTGAGACAATTTTTAAAACAAATGATTACTTTGAAAATTGGCAACTATATGGACTGAGTTAAACAGTAATGTCTCCAGTACAATCTATGCTTTGATGTTATCAAACAGCCCAGTTATTAGAAAAAATCATTATTTTGTGAAAGAAAATTAACTAACAATTAGGGAAGGAGTGATAAAATTTAAAAATCTTATTTTTAAGCCTTTTTGGAAGTACTGATGGAAGGTGAGGTTTTCTCTTGGCGTTGAAATCATCACATGGATGTTTGATGGAGAACTGGATGTTTGAATAGAGTCAAGTAATCATTACATAGATTGCTTTCTGGATGCAGGCAGGAAGTAACAACTGTACAAGTGAACTGGTTAATACTCAATTTAGCTTTTTAAATTGTGAGTTGATAAGTTGCTGGGCTGGCATGAAAAGTATTGTAAATTTGGTGATCAAAACAACAAACATGCATTTTTCTCACAGTTCTAGAAGTCAGAAATCTGAGATCAAAGTGTAAACATAGTTTCTCCTGCAGCCTTTTCTTTTAGCTTAAGGATGTCAACTTTTATTATGTTCTCCATGGGTCTACATGTGTATGGTCAGATTTGCTCTTCCTTTGAATACCTGCATCATTTTGGACTAAGGGCCACTCTCATGACCTCAGTTTATCTCCATTATCTCTTTTTTTAAAAACTGAAATCTTTATTGATATATAACATATACACATAATGATTGCACTCAACAATGAGAATTTGTACCAGTATATAACACAACTTAATTCTCATTTTTTTCCATACACCTACCCACCCTACCACCCCTGCCTCTTATATATATATATATGCTTTGTTTTCTTTCTTTTTTTGTTATAATCCAGTACCTCTTTAAAGATCCTGTCACCAAATACAGTCCCATTCTGAGGCACAAAGAATTAGAATTTCAACAGGTGTATTTTGAATGGATACAACTAACAGATAATGTGTATATGAATATACAACATGTGATACAACAGATAGTTTACTACAGTAGCCATGATTTGTTCTGGTCAAAGTTTTGTAAGTTAACTACATCAAGTTTATGGGAAATAAGAAGGAGAAAGAAAGAATTTAAAGATAGTCCCAGGAGACAACTTCAGCAGCTGGACCATTCTAGATAAATTGTCCAGGGTTTCCAACAAGTAAGTTTTTTCTATACTAGCCACAAATAAAAGCGAATTAAGGAAATAAATAAATATGAGATATATTGTACTGTATTATTATTTTAAACAAATTAGACACAAAGATTATTTTAGGTGTAATTGAAGAAATATGAATATATTTGGTTAGAACAGGAAGTGGAAATTTAAGAAATGGAAAAATAAAATTATTGACTAAATATCTTATGTATAGTATAACTTTACATTGATTTAAAAATAAATGGGAACTTTTCTTCTGAATATGATGAACTAAAGGGCCTCAAAACAATCGGGCAGAATATGAAAGGGCTTTCAGGATCCTTCACATTTGAGAAAGATAGTGAAAAACATACGACAAAAACCAAGTAAGTGCTTCAACTTTTCTTTCAGTGTTTCCTCCGTTCAAGCCATCACATAAGGAGAAAAAAAAACCAAGGTAGACCTCAGCAGCCTCCGTGAGTTGAATACAAGAATAACTGAGGAGACAGAGTTGAATCTGAGGACAAAGGCAGCTGAAATTCACAGGACACAGGGCCTGAGGGAGACAGCTTGAAACAGAAAGGAACCCAGAGAGCTTCTGAGGGCCTTGGGGGTGGAGCTGAATACTGGTTGGTGTGTGCTAGTGAGACAATTATCTGAGGCCTGAGGAAGAACTTCCAGGAAGGTGCAGGGATAACAGCATCTGGAGCTCAGTGGGGATGAGGACCAGTGTCTGTTTCCATCAGGATCCACAGGCCACTGTCTAGATGACCCTAAGGATCTTGGCTCAGTCATGATTAACATTATCCTAAACAGAGTGCTGTCTTCATTGTATATTAATACATCTTAAAAGCAATATGGCAGAAGATCAAACTGTTTTCAAGTCATATAACCATGTCCTGTACCCAAGTTCATATACAAATATGAACTACCCATCATCACACAAGGTAAAATTGAATGGTATCTAATCTGGAATTATGAAGCGTGCAAAGAAGCAGAAACATATGACCTATAGTAAAGGGAAAAATAAATCAGTGCAAACTAGCAATGGCTAGAAGGCTTACACTAGTGGAAAAGAAACAATTATTATAAAAGCATGCTGTACATTCAAAAATCATCTAGAGATATAGTTTATACAAAAGAGGTATGAAGTTTGAAAAATGAAAGCTACAATGTCTCAGGTGAAGTGTGAACTTGACGGAATAAATAACTTGTTAGATACTGCAGAAGCACAGATTAATGAGCCTGAAGGTGCTATGGTGGAAACTATCTAAATATTACACATGAAACAGAAAGTGAACAATATTGCAGTTTCACTAACTCTAATTTGTCTTTACATGTTTTTAATTATCCACAGTCAGCTGTAGTCCAAAAGTATTAAGTACAAAATTTCAGAAATAAGCGATACATAAATTATAAACTGCATGTAAATTGTAATTGTTTTTTCTTTTTCTTTTGGTCCTAGGTAACGAACTCAGGACCTTGTATTTGCCAGGCAGGCTAAGCACCACTGAGTTGCTCTGTGGACTTAAAATATAATTATAAATTATAAGTACAGAGGAATGGAAACTTTGATAATCCTTCCCATGACACCAATCATCTACCTGTCTACTGTATCTGCCTACATATGCTGCTCATGTGTGAGTCACTTAGAGCTACCTCAATTATCAGATTCATTGTTGAGAACCTTTTTGTGTTTGTAGAAGCCTTATTTTACTTCAGTGATTGCTTTAAATCCTGAAAGTAGTAATGCTGGGGATTTTATTACTGCATATTTTATAATGGTTCTATTTCATTTTTAGTTATTTTTGTGAATCTTTTAGTCCCAAATTTGTTGTAAACTATAAACTTGGAGATTCAAGAAGCTCAACTAATCTCATGGACAGTACATAGGAAAACTTTACAGACATATGCCAGGTAGATCGCTGAAAGCCATAGTTAAGTAGAACACCTTGAAAACATCCATACAAAAATACTCTATGTGCAAAGTTAAGAATAATGGAAGAATGTTCATCAGAAAGAAAGCAAAGGAGAAGACATTTCACTAACAATTTTTAATTACCTACAACCACAAAATAAAAATATTAATAAAAAATAAAAATCTGTTAACCTAGAATTTTAATATAAAACAGTAATCATGTAGTGTATAATTTATGTCACTGCATAAAAATAAAATATAGAAAGATCATGACTCAAAGGTGGGAACAACTGCGCATGGTGGTGCACGCCTGTAATTTCGGCATTTGGGAGGCTGAAGCAGGTGGATCACCATGAGTTTGAGGCCAGTCTCATTTACATAGCGAGTTCAAAGGCAGCCAGAACTACATAGCGAGACCCTGTCAAAAACAAAAACAGGCAGGAGAGAAAAGATGAGAGTACATGTGGAAGTATACTATTATCAATTCTTGTACTCTACGTTGAGTTCTGTATTCCTTGTGCTAATTTAAGTATGCATACAGATAAAGTTAAAGCAGCCACGGTAAAAACATAACAAAGAGGTACAGACACTTATGCAAAGACCAGAAATACAGCAGAATCATGAGGATATTTCATGTGAAAACAGGCGACCCGAAAGACATAAAAGAGGTGAAGAACAGATGGTAGAAGAAGAAAACAAGTAGACAACAATTTTAAACCTAGTTACATCAAGATACATTTTAGGGGAGAAAGTCAGATTGAATAAAAACTTAAGAGTCATCTATATTCTGAATACAGTAGTTCACTTTAAATATAAATATACAGATAGATTAAGAGCAAACTGAGAAGTATGTAAAAGATGAACACTCATCAAAAGAAAAATGAATTTATTTTCAGACAAAGGAGATATTGAAGCGGAGAGTCTCACCAGTCTCAAATGAAGAAAGTCATTTCACAGAGGTGAGGGAAACATACACCAAGGGACATACAATTCAGAGCTCTCAGGCCAGGAATTGTAGAACATCAAAATAACAAAGAAACAACTGATAGAATTGTCAAAGATAAACACAATTTACAATGCTGATTGGGGATTTCTATGACTTTGTTCCAGTAACTGGTAAAGAGAGTTGGCAGAAATCAATAGGGATGTAGAAGGTCTGAAGAACATACAGAGGTGGCAGAGGCAGGACGGTCTCACTCTTGAGTCCTTGACTTGGATGCTGAGGCCATGCTAGTTCCCTGTGGTAATTCAGAATGGATGCATGAATTCCTCCAGTTCTGAACCAATTCGTCAAGTACTGATTCTTCCTTAACTTTTTGAAATTAAGATTTATTTTTAAACTAATACATTATTAGTTTATTATTATTTAATAATTTTATTAAATAAAATAAGCTTATTATTATTTAATAATAATACATTATTCTTACTTATAATGTACCATGTGATGCTTCAGTACATGTATGCATTGTGTAATGTTAGATTGGAATAAACATACTTTTCTGAAAACATTTATCGTTTTTGTGGTGAGAATGCTCAAACTCCTTTCTTCCAGTTTTTTGAAATATATAGTACATTGTCAAGGATCTGCATTCATCTATTCTGAAATATCATGTCAGAGCCATTTACTCCTGACCACAACTTTGTACCTGTTAATCAACCTTTCCCTCCTCCACACTCTCCTCAGCCTCTAATAATGACCATATGATTCTCAAGTTTTGTGACATAAATTTTTTTTTTACATTCTACGTATGAATGTGAGCTAATCTGTACTTGTTTTTTATGCCTGTGTTATTTTATTTAACATAATGATCTCCAGTTCCTTCTACATTGTCATTAACTGTAGAATTTCATCCTTTTTATGGCAGAGTAATATTCCACTGTGTGTATGTATGTGCCTTTTAAAAATCTGATACATCTATTGATGAACATTCAGGTTGTTTCTACTTCTGGCTATCGTGAATAACTCTGCAACTATGGAAGTTTATATGTTTTGTTGACATGCTGAGTTTATTTCTTTGGATAGAGAATCAGTTATGAGACTGGTGGAACTAGGGATCATTCTATTATTAATTTTTTTTGAAATTTTATTTTTTAAAAATTATCTTTATTGGTACATTACATATATGCATCATGATTGCATTTCATAATGGGGATTTGTACCAGTATAAGACACAACGTAATTCTCATTTTTTTCCATAGCCATACCCACCCTACTGCCCCCCCATATACATAAAATTAGTTTCCTTACTTTTTTGTTATAATCTCATTATTTTTCCTCCTTCACCTTATTTTACTTTGAGCATTTTCTATTTCAAAATATATAACATACAATTCTAGGACTCATTTACATCTTTATTTTCTCTCTATTATTAATTTTGAGGAACTTCATACTGTTTTCCATACCGCTGCACTAATTTTCATTCTCGCCAATCGCATGCAAAGATTCTCTTTTTTCTGCATTTTCTTTTCTTTTTTTTTTTAGTCTTTTTTTTATTATCTTTATTGGTACATTGAATATACACATCATGCTTGCACTCCATAATGGGGATTTGTACCAGTATAAGACACAACTTAATTCTCATTTTTTCCCATAGCCCCACCCACCCTATCACCCCCCCATATATATAAAATTTGTTTCCATACTTTTTTGTTACAATCTCAACATTGTCCCCTTTTTTTCCTGCATTTTCACCATCATGTATTTGTCTTTTTGGTAAGTGCTATTTTTACTGAAATGAAATCATACATTGTTGTGATATGAACGTGCATTTCTCTGATGATTAGTGATGCTGAGCCTTTTTCACACCACCTGTTGCTTGTTTCTCTGTTCTTTTGTGAAATTTACATTAAGGTCTATTGGCCGTTTAGAATTGGGCGACTTGGGGATTTCTGCAATGAGGTTTTTAGAATTTCTTATATATTATGGATATTAATCTTTTGTAAGATGTATATTTATAAGTGTTCTTGTTCATTTTTCATGTTTTTTCTTTGCTTTGTTGTTTATTTTGCTGTGTGAAAGATTTTTAGTGGAAATATATATATATATATATATATATATATATATATATATATATATATATATATATATATATAATTCCACTTGTCTACTGGTGATTTTGTTTCTTGAGTCCAAAAATATTTTGCCCTTTTTACTGTTTTGATGTAGTTCATCTCTGTTTTCTTCTAGTAGTTTCATAGGTTCAAGCCTCATGTTCAAGTCTTTATTCTGTTTTGAGTTGATTTTGGTTACTAGTCATAGATAGCAGTCTGATTTTACTCTTCTGCATTTGAGTATCCAACTTTCCTAATGCCAGTTGTTGAAAAGACTGGTGCTCCTTTGGTGCCAATTATTATTGCTTCTGTTAAAAAATCAGTTGGCTGCGGATGTGGACATTTACTTCTAGCCTGTCTACTCTGTCTCATTTGTGTGCATTTTTTTTTTGTCCATAGAAAGCTAGATTTTACTATAACACCTTTGTATTATATTTGGAGAACTCTAATGTCTTTGCCTCATGCTATTCAAGATGGCTTTGGTTATTTAGGTTTTTTGTTTGTTTGTTTTTATATTTCTACATACATTTTAGGGTTGCTTTTTCTAGTTCTGAAAAGAACCTCATTGGTATTTGATAGAGATTGCATTAAGCCTATAGATAGATTGCTTTGTGTAATTATGAATAATATCACTGATTCATTCCATCCATGGACATAGTATGTCTTTCTTAGGATTAGAGCTTAAAGAGACATCTTCAATGCAGGAACATAAAAAACAGGTAAGATCATCCTGTCAGGTCATCATTCCATTCAGCTGAGGAGAAAGGTCTTGGAATACAATTTTGTATGTGTTCTCAGGTTTGGCTAGACTCTGGATAAGTTATCCCCCTTTATGGAACACTGATAGAAATAAGTACCTCAGAGTAATTCACAACCCTTGTAGCACTGCTCTTTAAGGTAAGACTATGCTTAATCAGTTTCTGAGCTACTTAGAGGCTTCAAACTTCACTTCTAAAATGTCTGTCAGTGGTGTTGTTAGGTTTGAGTTTAGCATCAATGGTTTGATGAGTGAATACTACATTAGAAATTTAAATCTGGCCCAGGGACTGAGGTTAGCAGTGGGCGGCTCGGGAAACGGCGACTGCAGCACCTAGTCTGCGTCACTGAATCTGCGCCCGGTTTGGAGCTTACTTGTCTCCAGGCCCACGCCGGAAGAGCGACCAGGGACTGAGTTTAGCAGCGGGCGGCTCAGGAAACGGCGACTGCAGCACCGAGTCTG
>PVIR01016793.1:0-35947 GCA_004026965.1 Petromus typicus
AAAAAAAAAAAAAAAAAAAAAAAAAAAAACAGATTTGAGGGTTTGGGATGTGGCTCGGTGGTGGAGCACTTGCTTAGCTCTCAGGAAGCCTCAGGTCTACCCCCTTGCACTGCAAAGAAAACAACATCCACCACAAAACAAAACTCCTCTCCTGCTTCCCTGTGTGGTTCTGAACCCAACACACGCTTTCTAAAGCGACCAGCTATCTGAGAGTTAGGGTGCTGTGTGGGAGCCGCACACTTGCTCAGGACTAAGTGCTCTCTGGGCTGAGGCTTGCTGGAGTCTCCCCCAGGGTCTCCAATCCTAGTCTCTCCCCTTCAGGTACTGCTCACTTCCCCAGGAAGCCTGGGTGTCAGCATGTTGTGGCCCCAGGTGATGCTGTCTGTCAGCACGTCTGGGAATCTCAGAGCTCTGAGGGACCCAGTCAAGACGCTTGAACCCTGAGACAGTGAATTTCAGAGGGAAACTGAAGTCTTTTCATATCCTACATCGCCCACGTGAGCTTCATTTCCTTTCTCCCTGCCGTCCCCACATCACCTCAGACATCATCTCTTGCACTTTCCCTACCCTTATCTACTCCAGTCGCGTTGACTTTCTTCACTTTGAGACTTCTAGCCATTGGGCCTTTCCATTGACTCATGTCTTCACCTGGGACCCTTTGCCAAAATATCTACACAGCTAACATCTTCATCTTCTTGGAGTCTGTCTAAACAGCACATCATCAGTGAAGTTTACTCTGACCACCTCTCCCATTCTCCCCTCTGGGGTATAAGGATCTTTGTTTTTTTCCTTGTCCAAGGCACTGCTTTGTTCATTGTCCCAAGTATCTGAGCAGTTCCAGCACATAGTAGGCCTTCAGTATTTTTATTTTTAATGCACAATGGTCGCTAGTTAGGTTTAATGGAGAAGAGACCATTATTATAGTGTGTTGAAACTCTGACTAAGGTGGCCAGTGTTAATGAGTTAGTAAGTATGAGAGGCAGGGGAGCAGCCAGGATCCTCACTCTCTGCCACCTCTTAGGGTTGTGACCTTGGGCAACCTTACTCAGACTCCACTTCCTCACTTGTCAAGTGAGGATCAGATAATTCCTCTTTCCACGTAATTGTAAAAATAGAAAGTCTGCAGTTCAGGTCTCAGTTCAAGTGCTACCTCCTCTGAAAGCCTTTCCTACGTGCGAGAGAAGTTGTCCTTGGGTAATACCTTGTCCTCATGGATACTTAAACATGGAACCAAGGAGTTCTCTACTTAAGCCCACGGGACCCAGAACACAAAGCCCAAATACCTTTCTGGGCTCACCTCTTTTCTGCCAGCTACAAACACTCCTCAACCTGCAAGACCCTGAACCCCAGCATCTATCTCTACACCAGCTGACACTGTTCACCCATGCTTGGGGCTCATCTAGAGCCTGAGCCAAATCTGACGCAGAAGCTAAGAGTGGTGGTGCTTACCAGTTTTAAACGGGAGACCAAGATACATATAAATAAATACAGTGAGTAGCATTTCGTGCCATCTGAACATTTGTGAATCCCAGTGCAAGCATCTGTAAGTTCAGTTGATCAGAACTCAGCCCTGCTCATCTGAGTGTACATTGTCCAGGCAGTGCATGTGCTTGCTGCACAGGGAGAACTGGATTATTATAAGAGACCATCAACCCCACACAGCCTGGAATTCTCACTGTGCTAGTCAGCTTTGGATTTCTCAAAATATTTGAGATAACCAACTTGAAAGGAGGAAAGACTTGCTTTGATTTACAGTTATAGGGGCTGCAGTCTATGGTTGGTTGGTCGTTGCTTTTGGATTTGTGGTAAGGCAGCACATCCTGGCAGGAGCATGCCCTGGAGATAGTCACAGAGCAATGGAAGCAAAGAGGAGGGAGAGAAGAGGCCTGGTTCCCATCATCCCCTCCGAGGCACACGAATGGCTTACACAATGACAATGAATCTTTTAGAGCTTTCAGTGATACAAGCAGCCCGCTGTGACACAGGTGTGCTAGGTTCACGACCGCTGATCTACAGTTTCCCACCAGGCCCTGCCCTATAAAATTGCAACCAGTGACTTTCCCACAGCGCCAAGCACAGGACCACTGCTTAAACACACCAGCCTGAGAGATACATTCTAGAAAAAACTGCAGCCTTTTCAATCTGGCTCTCATGCTGTCTAGAGCTGTGTGGAAGATCTATCTAGAGAAGTTTTGCCGATCTCTATTCTAGGTGCTTATGATCCAAGGGTCATATCTGAACCATCAAAGCCTTTGCTGATGAACCAATCCTGGGGTAGAGAATCCTCCCAATTTTGTGTGCCCACTTGTCTCTCAGAGACCAGGATAGGCCTTGTTCTTTGCATCTCCAGTGTTTAGAACCATCCATGGAACATGATATATGAGCAGTAAATATGGGTAGCATAGAACAGGGTTTATATTCCTCCCTTCTTTGTTGAAGAGATAAGAACACTCAAGTGTGCAGCCAGAAAAGGCTCAAGGAAGTTAGAACAGGAGACGTGAAGAGGCCTGGATGCCTCAGCAAAGTATGATGCAAGCCAGTGTATGCCCCACCCCCAACTGCAGGGACTTTGGATGTGAGTCCAGGAACCTGTGTGGATGGATAAGGCATCCATGCTGGCAATGAGCAAGGTGAAATAAGTGATAAAGAGGTGGCAGGTGCCATTTTTTAATGGATGCTATTTGTCATTTATCCGTGATCTTAACTGATTCTCAAGTGACCTCTCTGGGAAGACAGCTGTTTGTGGCACTAGTATTATTCACAAGGCAATGAGAATCACCGAAAATTACTCCCTCCTTCCTTTTGTGATGAGATTGTGATTGTTTCAAGAAAATCAGTTGGGTCACTTCATGTCACTCAGAAGAGCAACCTAAAGAGTGCACTGAGACCCACAAGGATACCTGAGCAGAGAGTACTCTGTGCAAGGGAAGGAAGTCCCCCAACACTTCCAGTTCAAAGCCAGCAGCCTGACCTTTCCTTGTGAAGCTTTGTCCTCACATGTAGGACAGGATGCCCACCTAGAGTGAATTGAAACTTCTTTTAAAAAAAAGTGAAGTTCAACCCAATCCATCACAAATTCAAAGTAATTGTGTAGAAGGCACGATTCTGTGTTTGAATGACACACATTCCACGGCTACACTGTCCATGTGAGAATTCATTCATTGGGTTCAAATGACCACTTGCAGCTAAGGGTTTTAGTAGACAGTGTTTCTGTAAGGTAGGAAAATAAGGCAAGGGGCACAGCACAAAAGAACAGTGGATGCTGTCAAGAAGTCCACCACTTGCCCACCCCTCACCTGCCTTCCAATTTGGGTCTCTCCTGCCCCAGGCTGTCCCAGATGTCCTTGGGAGGTTTCTGCCCCAACCCTAACAATGGTGTCATTGGTAAATGACAACTAGTTGGGGAAGGGGTAGGGCAGCATTTCCTCTTTAACCCTCTTTAGGGTATTAAAAAAAAAATCCCTACCAGAGACAATTCTAAGCTTCCAATGTGCCATCAACCACTGTAGGCATGCAGCGGTAATCGCAGCACTTGGGAGGCTGATGCAGGAATATTAAAGTTCAAACCCATCCTGGACAATTTAAATTAAAAATAAAAAAATTAAAAGGGCTAGGAGGTAGGCCAGTGCAAGGCCCCAGGTTCAATCCTCAGAATCACAAATAAAAACAAAACAAAATCATAAGATTCCTCCTGCAAATGGGATCCAACAAGACACTTCTAGGTGACTCTGTGTGGCAGTCAGGACTTGGGATTCCAAAACGTGTTTGCCCAGGACTCCTACCCCTGCCTTTAGCTTAAACCGTGCCTCAGCTCACACTCCTCCCAGCTGTTTGCTGGGATCTCCTGGGCCCAGCAGGATCCTGGAATTTTCAGAGGCTGAGCATGGAATGCTGGGGTGGGGTGCACAAGGGGACCCTCGCGTCTGCTGGGACTTTAGACTGGCTTGCTTTGTGCCTGATCTTTAGCTCCATGTGCATGAGAATAGGTCAGTGGCAGGTGGCCTTGGGATGGGTATGAATAGCAGTAATTGTCCCTATGTCAAAAGGATGAGGCAGGAACAGAAATAGCGACTGGAGGAGGGGTGGGGGTGGGGTGCACTCCAAGAATCAAGCCTCCCCCACTGAATTCCACGAGGCCACATAATGAGCTGTTTCTGCTTAGCTGGGGCTCTGACCTCCTGGGGGACAGAGGAGGGGTCGGTCCTCCCCACCTAATGTATTCTGCCTTTGTTTACCTATTCTTGCTCTGTGAAGGAGACCAGATTGGGGGGATGAAGATTGTGTAGTGCTGCATGGCCTCTTGACATTTTGGCAAAGAGCCTCACCTCTCCGTGTTCACTTTCTGTGAATGTAAAATGGGGAACGGGACAATCCCAGCCCCCGCGGGCTGCTTCCAGGAGCAAGAGAAACTGCTCACGGTGGCCAGGCACGGCCTTGCTACGGCCCTTAGCGGAGACTACCCTGACTGCCGGCGGCCAAGTGTGTTACCCTGGGCCCACACCTCTCCCTCTTCCCACCTCCGTCGAGAAAGGTGTGTGATCACTCAAGTCTTCCCTGCCTCCCAGGGGTGGGAGAATTAATCACATAATTCAAGAAGCTGGCTGCTTTGGGGGAAGAAAGGTACTATGTACAAGGAAGGTATAATTATTATCCTGTAACTACATGAATGTTTATTTTGTGCCTACCTGGCAATCCGAAGGGACTCTGACAAGCACCTTGTCTCAAACAGGAGACTGATCCAAGGGGTGGGGAAAGCAGAAAGCGTCTCTTTGCGTCTGGCTCCGGGCATCCTACAGTTTAGGAGCTTTGTGGGCACAAGCGGAGCGGGAGGCAGCCTTGGATCCACATCCAAGATCTTGCGAAGGCCCAGGCATGGCTGTGCAGCATTTAACCTGGGATGCAAATCCAGCCACGAGCATAGCAATTTTGTGGCTGGCAAAGATTTTAGTTTAGGGTTTATCAAATTATAGTCTTCCTCAGTCTGTCCTACCCTGTCCCTGACATTTTGGTCTCTTGGTCCCCAGACTATCATCATCACCAACACCATCTTATCACCCCCGAGGAAGTGTCCCACAGAGCACAGCCCATACTGTGAGCTGGCTTGGGCTACTTGAGTTTCGCATTGAAAACACGGCTCCTATTCTCTCTCCTAGATCATTTTTCTCCAGAAATAGTATGCTAGGGTGGGGTGTGGGCAAAGAGGTGGACATGAGTCACCTCTCTCCCTGCTCCATGGAGAAGGAAAGATTAAGAGAGAGAAGGAGATAGTGTGGGAAAATAGGTTCCCGAATGCTCTGCACCATCAGAAAGATGTATGGGTGGCATGAGGGTGGGGGTGCCAAGGTCTGGACTGGTATCCCAACTCCGCCATTTGGCAGCTGCTCAGGATTGGCAAGTAACATATTCTCTTTTACCTCTGGCTTGAAGTGTTGGTCATGTGAAACAACGCCCATCTGGCACCCTGCACATATTCTGAGTAGTAAAAGCTAACTGGCACTCTCCGCACCGGCAGCCTGTGGAGGGAAGCCCACAACCGGTCTGTGGAGTTGGAATTCCTTTTGGACAGAATTCCTGAGGACTCAATCTTCTCTTCTTCCCTTCCATAATTAGAGTCAGGGAGAGAACAGGGGCCTATATGCCCCATGGGGTCCCTGCCCAAGAGTAAGCTTTCAAAAGATGCTGTTCTGAACTCAAGGTTGCCTCCTGCTCCCTCTAGCTCTACCTTGGTCAGTTAAGGCTGCTACAATGAAATATCTCAGAGAATTATTCATAAGCCATAGAAATTTGTGACTCACAGTCCTGGGAGATTCAGACACTAACAGATTGGGAGTTTTGTGAGGGCTGTGTGTTTGGCAGTCATCGAGAGAGCCTGAATGGTGACCCCACCAGTTTGAATGAACCTACTACCTTTTTAAAGAAATGTAGATTTCATTTGACGTAGGCCATGGAAGATAAAGGCCAAGATGTCCACTGGGCATAAAGCTCTCACAGTCCTATAGGGGGAATAGGTACAACTCCCGAACTTGTTAGATATCTAAAACATGAGTTTATGTTCTCTTAAATAAAAGAATAATTCTAGGAACAACAGAGGTTAAGAGTAGAAAATATTTATTGAGAGGAAGATAGCTTCTGTTTAAGAGAGGGAGAAGAGGGGCTGGAAAGAGGGTGGCCAGGGGACTCTGTTTTCCTGTTTTATGGAACAAAGTCATGAGGTGAGGTGGGTTCAAGGTGGGACAAAACTATAGTCAAGTAGGGAGTTAGCTCGCTCAGCGGTTCCGGTGCCTGTCTTACAAGCTCAAGGGCCTGGTTCGATTCCCCGGTAACCACATAACAATACTGGGTGTGGAGACTCACCCCACCAGCAATCAGTACCACATACCACAGTGCCAAGCGTGGTAGCTCATTCCTGTAATCCCAGCACTCGGGAGGCAGAGGCAGGAGGATTGCTGTGATGTGAGTTTGAGGCTGAGCTCAGGGCCAGCCTGAACTACAAAGCGAGCCCCTGTCTCAAAAAACAAACAAACAAACAAAAATAAAACCCAAACAAACCAAAACAAATAAATCCCCAAAAAACTATAGTCAACTAGTAAGTTTGCAAGTACAGTTTCTTAGGTAATATTGGTCCAATGAGAAATCACAAAGTGGGCAAAACTATGATCAGCCAATAAGATTACAATAAGAATAATCACTGATAATATTGATTAAATGTGGATCCAATGGGAAAGCAAGTCACACAGCAAGGTACAAGCATTTTTGGTCAGGGGTTCTTCCTGGAAGGGGTGGGTTAAGACCTTTGTCCCCTACCCCATGATCTATACCTATTTAGAATATCAATCACTGCTACTTATCCTATTTGGATGTGGTAGTTTGTCTCCTTTACAATGCTGATCGTCAACGGATGTGTCTGTGTCCATATCTTCATTGTTCTCCCTGTCTCCTCTACGGCCTTCCATGTTGGCTCCTTGAGGGCTAGACCTGTCTAACTGCCAGTCAATATCTACTTAATTTACCTGTTTACAATTTAGGACTCGTCGTAGGACACGCAGACCACATCAGCAAGCCAGAAGCCAATTGTTTCTCTGTACATCCCTTCAAAAGCCCACCAAAAAACTATATAAAAAGCTTCTTAGCCTGTAAGAGAGACCTTCTCTGTTATGCTTACACAGCGAGGTCCCTCTCAGATTTAGCAATAAACCTTCTTAGGCTGCTGAGTTCGAGTCCCTCGGTCCTGTTCAGGCAGCAGCTTCACAGTGGTTGAGGACAACGAACTGTAGGTCTCCTTTATGAGAACATAAATCCCTGTAATGAAATCTCCACTCTTGGGTCCCTGTTGCCTCATAATTCACTGCTTGTGGGTTGGTTTCAGCATAAGAATTTTGCAGAGGGTCACAGATGTTCAGGCCAGCACATTCAGGCCAGCATATTTTCATGAAGTTGCTTAGAAGGACGCTATATGAGGCAGAGGAGAAAAGCTAGTCTCTTAGAAAAGATTCTGAACAAAGTGATGTATCAGTGGACCATGGAGTACAGGTTTCCAGATTTTTTTTTTTTTTGAGACAGGATCTCACTTTGTAATTCAGGCTGGTCCCAAAGTGAGCACATAGGCCAGCCTCAAACTCACAGTCTTCCTGCCTCTGCCTCCCAAGTGCTGCGATTATGGGTGTGAGTCACCATGCTCAGCACTGTGGTATGTGATTACTGGGAATCAAACTCAGGACCTTGCATTTTCAGGGCAGATACCAGAACCACTGAGCTAAATCCTTGGCTCTAGATTTCCAGATTCATTTTTTTTTTGAGACAGGGTCTAGCTTTGTAGTTCAGGCTGGCCCTGAGCTCAGCCTCAAACTCACATTACAGCAATTCTCCTGCCTCTGCCTCCCGAGTGCTGGGATTACAGGTGTGAGCCACCACACGGGGCACTGTGGAATGTGGTACTGATTGCTGGTGGGATGAGTCTCCACACCCAGGATTGTATGTGGTTACCAGGAAATCAAACCGGGCCCTTGAGCTTGCAACACAGGCGCCAGAACCACTGAGCTAAATCCCCAGCCTGATTTCCAGATTCTTGAGGATGGAGATGAAAACAACACTAATAATCATAAACAACCTCAAAATTCCCAAATTGCTTTTAAGTTTCCTCATTTGGAAGAATTGGATTAGGTGATCTTTGAGGTCTCCCAGATTGCAGCTTTCTTATTGTGTAATTCTGTCTTCAATCATACATGACAACTTTGCAGCCAGGGTCCAGGAGGGTGTGCACTCATGCTACTACATCCCTTGCCCCCATCCCCCTGCTGCAGAGTTTGTGGGTGGACGAGCTTGCATAAAAGAACATGGCTCTTGGCCAGCCTGGGGGACCAGTTGGAGCGGCAACCAAGGTTTGGGCCATTCTCCAAAGAAAGTAGAAGGTAAGTATATTGGTTTGCGTGGGCTGTTATAATAAAATACCACAGGCTGAGTGGCTCAAATATAGACATTTATTTCAAGGTCAGGAGGCTCAGTGTTCAAGACCTAGATGTGGATGGGGCCTGGCTTTCTCTGAGGCCTCTGAGCTGACTGCAGGTGGCAACTTTCTTTGTGGGTTCACCTAGTTAGTCTTTTCTCTGCATGTGCACATCCCTGGTATCTCTCTTTCCTATAAGGACAACACTCTGACTGGATTGAGGCCAATCCTAATGACTTCTCAACTTAATTACCTCTTTTAAGGTCCTCTCTTTAAATAGGGCTGGAGTTTCAACATGCATGTGGAGAGCAGAGCTCACATTCTGGTTAAGAGAAATCACTCTGGAGGTAGGTTTTGGCTCCTCCATGTTCTCTCTGTGTGATCTTAGGCAATTTACTTAGCTTCTCTGAACTTTAATGTCTTTTTACATAAAATAGAATTAATAATACTTGTCTTGGTTACTTTTCGCATTGCTGAGACAAAATATCAAAATGTTCACAAAGGAAGAAAAACTTATTTCAACTCACGGTTTATAGAGGTTTCCGTTCATAGTCAGCTGGCTCCAAGGCAGGCTGGAATGGTAGAGGGACATTCCCGAGGAGAAACAGTCCATGGAGTGGCAGAGCAGTGGCAGAAAGAAGAAGGTGACAAGTAGCAGCAGCAGCAAAACAGCAGGAGCAGCAGCAGCAGCAGCAAAACAGCAGGAGCAGGAGCAGCAGCAGCAGCAGCAAAACAGCAGGAGCAGCAGCAGCAGCAGCAAAACAGCAGGAGCAGCAGCAGCAGCAACAGCAGCAGCTGCTACAGCCTGCCTCTCTTCTTTGTCCTTTTGAGGCTACCTGCCTTTGGTTGATGCCACCCACACCCAGAGTGGGCCTTCTCATTATTCACACCAATCAGTGCACTAAGTTAGTAATCAGGAACCCTTATTCCCATCCTTCATCACAGAAGCATACCTTTAATCCCAGCATCACACACCGTAGATCTAGCCACCTCTGAAGAGCCTCACTTAGGACCTCATGAGACTTTAGGGAAACGTGAATACAAGCTATAAAAATACATATTTCAATTTTAAATTTTATGAAGATGAAATGATAAAAGCGTATGATTGCTTGATATAGTGCTTGGCATTCAGTAAGTGCCTGATACCTGGAACTTGACTATTATTCCTTAATAGTCAAGGGAGTGTCCTGGACAAGCACTAGCACCCTGGACATAGTGCATTTGCGATTGGTACAGATTCACTCTCTCTAACTCAAATACTAACTCCTGCTACCCTGGATTATTTGAATCCATCACAGCAATAACACCTTACTTTGTAGTCTATAGAGTGGTCTTGGAAGATATCTGTAACCCCATTTCACAGTGTAGTAGCACAGTGTCAGCAAGGATTAAACCCAAAATCAAGGCACAATAAGCACCTGGGTTAGAACAGGCTCTGGTCCTATGAATTCAAGTGCAGCAAACACTTCTTATCCGTCACTTCTGTGTGTGCCTGAGTGACTACCCAGCAGCTACCTCCTCTGCAAGAAAAGTTAGCTTTAGTCTCATGGGCAGTATGCTGGAGCTGCCGGGAGAGTGCTTACTGGAAGAAGAGTTGAGAAAGAGGAGGAGAGTCTGGATCTGGGGTTAGACTCAGTGTGTGGCATACAGAGCGCCCTAGGCTGATAATTTGGTGCTTGGTGTTGGGCAGGGATTTGGGTGTAGGTTAGCGACATAGGGTGGAAAAGGGCAGATAGAGTGGGTGGCCAGTGGTGCCTGAGGGTGGGTCCTCAGCCTTGTCAATCAGTCCCCTTTAATATTTTCCAAAGCTCCTTTTGGGTTTTATTAAGACCAGAGAGGGCTCAGCAATCCCACACCTAGTGTGAGTGCTGTCTCCTTTCCAAAGTGGTTCACCAAGCTGATTGCTACAGGCGATCCTTTGGTCTTCAGACCTTTCAGGCCTTGGGAGTATAGAAACCAGGTCTTGGCATTTGTCTTTGGAAACCAGAGGAGAGGTGGGCGTGTGTGTAGAGGCCACATCAGGCAGCAGGGCAATTCTAAAAGTAGCCAGGGGCCCTGCAAAACAAGCAGGAAAGAGGATAATGGCAGAGCGGGCTGCTTTAATTTCACTGTAGGCTAACCAGGGGATGTGGGAAAGGCTGGTATCTGCTGGTTTGGTGTGGGCACTGCCTGGGTCTCTCTGTCACAGCCGCTTGCAGTCCTGTTAAAACAAATGATTGTGATTAGGAGGGAGAAGTGGAGAGGAGCTGGAGTGAGCTCCCACCCACCACCCACGGGAAGCAGGAGAGAAACAGAAACAGATGCTTCGGCTGGCATCCGGCACTGATGGCAGGCTGTGGTTGGCTAGAGGGCCCCTAGGACAGAGGGCTGCTCCTCGTACGAACTTGTGGGGCTGCCTTAAGGTCTCTGGGTTCCCCTCTGTCCTTGGGGAGCCAGTTTTCAGCAAGGTGGGCACAGACATAGGAGCAGCGAGATGTCACGGAGCTTGGGAGGGAGGCTGCCTTGCTGCTCAGCAGGAGTTCCCAGGGCAAATGGTCCGGGCAGCTAGACTGCCTCCCTTCCTTCCGCCTTCCTCCTCTGCAGCCAGCCACTTTCCCTGGTTTGGACTCTGGCTTTTGTTGCCCCACAGACCCTGCAGAAACTTCAAGCCCTTGGAGTTCACTCTTGCCCTCCCTCATTCGTTCCAGAATGGACAAAACAAAGCTAGGATTTTCATACAATGGAAACAACTCAACAAGGAAGGCTCAGCTACATTGTGGCTCTCCACCGTGAGCAGGAGTGCCACAGGCAAGATTGTGAATGTAACAATCAAGGGACATACAAACTCTGACTATTCGCTTGAACCCCAGGACAGGCAGAACAAAGCTGTGGTAACAGAATCCCAAAGAGGATTTACTCACTGGTGTTAATGTGGGGAGGATGTGAAGGACCTCTGAGGGCAGTTGTCCTGGGTGTGGGGACATGAGTGGGCGCAGCTGCAATGATTTCTCGTTATTTGCTTAATTTTTGTGAACTTATATTCTGCCTCAGTGGAAACTCAAGCATAAAACAAATGAACCACAAAACAAGGTAAGTATTCTCCTCTAACATGATCTTAAATCACTTATCTTGATGTTCTCTATAGCATTAGGGTTCCATTTCCTCCACAGTACTAAGGATTGCACCGAGGATATTGAGCAAGCTAGCTAAGAGCTGTAATTTGTACCCAGACGGCCCCTTAAAGCCTCATGTGCTCATCAGACAGGGCTTTTGGGTGGTGACGGAGTTATGGGGTGATGATACTGACGAGTTAATAGCTAAATATGATGCTGGGAGGTGGGCCCCTGGAGCATGGCCTCTGCATCCCCAGCCTTCCTCTATTCCTCCTTCATGCTGCCATGTCTTTAACCATTTCTCCTCTGTGGTGCCCCTCTATGGTGCTGTCCTACCTTGGAGACAGCTGACTGTGGACTGAAATCTCCATAAACCGTGAGCTAAAGTAAACCTTTCCTCCTTTAAGATTTGGGTGTTGGGTATTGTGTCTTGGTGACAAGAAAGTGACTAAGACAGCAAATGTTCTACCACTGAGCCATATCCCTGGCTCTCCTTTCCCCTGTATTACTCTTTGTGACTTCAGAATGCACACAAGTGTACAATAATCCTCCTTACACACAGGGAGCACATTCCAGGTACCTCCATAGACAGTACTAAATCCCACAAACATCATGTTTTTTATAGCCACATAGTAGCAGAGTTCCTATATTCTTTTGAGTTTTATGTCTCGGTGCCTCCTTTGCATTCTTACTCTTGTGCTTTGGGGTCACTATTAAGCAGAATCAGACACTATGTTATTGTGACAGTTATCAATCAGATAATCAGGATGCTGTTAAGTGATTAATAGGTAGGTAACATACACAGTGTGGAAACACTGGACAAAGGAAAGATTTAGGTCCCAGGTGGGAGAGAACTGGGGGTCACAAGATTCCCTCAGGCTACTCAGAACACTGCACAATGTAACATGTCTACACTGATTATTTCTGGAAAGTTCTGTTTAGTATTGTCAGACTATCTAGTATAGCTGACTATCACAACTGAAATCTTAAGAAACAGGACTATTGAAGAGTTGTGACCTCCACAGCAGTATTCTACCTAGTGTGGGGTTTTATACTCTTCAAAGCAGTCATTTTGAATTTTTTTTTTTGTACCAGGGATTGAACTCAGGACCTTGTGCTTGCCAGGCAAGTACAGTGCCACTGAGTATATCTCCTGTAAAGAAGAAAAAATGGAAACAAAGCCTATGTATATGGTGGAGGTGGGTAGAGGGGTTGAAAGGAGAGCGTGGGGAATGGGAAAAAATGAGATCGGGATAATGATGTACAGGTACAAGTTCTCGATGATAAATATGATCATAAAGTATACTTAAAAGGTATCAGTACATTCAACAGAGAGAAAAAGAAGTCATTTTGAACTTCTGGGTATATGAGGTGAAACTGTAGTTGTGACTACAAGTAAGGGACATATACATCCTGTCTTGTAAATACCCACTCCCTTCCCTGCCGTGTAGTTCAGAGGAGGAAATTATGGCGTGAAGATGGAGTCAAGGTTGTCTCTGTTCCATCCCCGGGGTTTCTCTTAGAGGTGAACAGTTGTTGGTACTTGGTTGAAAGGAAGCTGTTATCCTGAGACCCTTAGGCCCCCTTATGTACCTGGTAATTCACAGACTTACTCTTCCCACTAAGCAAGTACATACTATATAGTGCATAGGGTATACTCCTTGCCTCTCCTTCCTGCCCAGCTTTGGTGGGACCAACAAGAGGTAAATCTAGACAGGAAGCTGTGGGGACAAGAATGGCTGCCGAGGGCCAGGGATTTAGCTCAGTGGTTCCAGCATCTGCTTTGCAAGTGCAAGGTACCAAGTTCAGTCCCTGGTAATCACATACCACAGTGCAGGATGTAGTGACTCACATCATCAGCAATCAGTACTGAACACCACAGTTCTGGGTGTGATGGCTCATACCTGTAATCCCAACGCTCAGGAGGCAGAGGCAGGAAGACTGCTGTGAGTTCAAGGTTAGCCTGGGCTACACAGTGAGCTTAGGGCCAGCCTGAACTATAACGCAAGACCTTGTCTCAAAAAAAAAAAAAAAAAAAAAAAAGAATGGTTGTAGAGCTGGGTGTTGTGGCATATGCCAGTAGTCTCACCACTTGAAAGCTAGAGAGGGAGGCTGAGGCAGGAGGATTGCTGTGAGTTTGATGCCAGTCTAGGCAACATGGTGAGTTCAGGCCAGCCTGAACTGCACAGTGAGGTCTTTACTCAAAAGTAAAACAAACAAGCAAATAAAGAGAATGGTGCAGGGAAGCCACAAGAGAGGCCTGAGTAATTTGTTCCTGGCCATCCATTTCTCTCGAGTAGCTGGAAGACATGGACTGAACAGAGAGGGTGGACTGTATCATTAGTGTCTATTTCTCAACAAACTGACCCTATCAGGTAGCTCCAGGGTGTTGGAAGGGCATCTAGGTTGTTAGTATATTCGTGCCAACTGTCTCCTTGACTGATCCTGAGGTACAGAGGGAAAATGTAACAAGCTTTTATTCAAAGCTAGACTTCAGCTAACTCTGCCTTAGAGAAGTGCTGACATCCAGCTCACATGTGATCAGACACATTTCTCCCATTTTCTGCTGCTCTCGGTGAAAGCTACTGGTGTTTGATGAGCAGAAACAAGCTGCCCTGCTGAGATTTCCTGCCAATGCCAAGTGTTTCTGCCAAGACTGCTGAGTGGCCGCCATGTCGCAGGGTACCTTTGTGCAGGCTGGCACGGTCAGACGCTTCCCTCCCGATCGGCGGGGCCTGCAGCGTTTCCTGTCCATTCGGCCAGAGCAGAGGTGTTTCATTCTCAGTGCAGTGGTCGTGTGTGAGGACGTGTTTACAGGCGTGTGTGTACACACGGATCCGCACACACGTCAGATCGCAGCGCTTCTGTAGAGGTACAGAGCCTGGCACTTTCCATACCAACTTAAAACTTTGCTTGAAAATACCTTTCCTGCACCAGACTTTTTAGGAAAAGGGTAATTCTTCCTTTGAACTATATCTTTCCTCTATTTTGGGAGTTGATTTCATTTTTTTTTTTTCCTGGTGAAAAGGAGATCCAACCCTGAGAATCCTAAACTACTTCTTCAGTAAAAGATGCTTTTAGTTATGTTTACAATTCTGGGGACCACTAGGAGCCCTGCGGTGCTGTTAGAAAATGAAAACCTGCGGCTCAGGAGCCGGTGGATAGAGCTGAACACACCTCGCCCTCCCACGTTTGGTGGTATATTAATAACTGGGGTAATTGCTCCCGTAATGATCCCAGCAACAGTAATTTTTTTTCTGGCACACCCTGAGCGGAGCCCATAAGTGCACAGACAAGCCGGTGTACAATTAGGGCCCTTTCTGGGACTTCCAGGCCAAGTCTTTGCAATTTTTTTTTCTGAGATCCAGTGCTTCTGCTGGATACAGGCCAGCCTGGGCCCAACTGCTCTTATCTCCCTGACTTTTTCTCTTTTTTCTCTGGTCCATTTCTCTTCAACAACCACAGGGAAGAGGGTGGTATACCTCCATAGGATAATGGAAAGGAAACCCTATAGCATTTCTCTATCATTCCATCAGCATAATTTCCAAGGTTCCAGGGTAGCAGAGGGGAAAAGGAAAGGGCTCTTGGCAGGATGGGAAGTTCCCCTGGATTTTCATCTGAAATTTGGCTTTCCCTGAAATACAAATGAAGACGACAGAACAAAGGCCAAGCCAGACGGCAGCATCACCAGCACCAAACATCTCAGAAGTTACCATGGATAAAAGCTGGAATCCCCAGTGGTTTTTCTTTTTTAAAACACAACTTTTACTAAATAGTGTGAGTTGGCCGGTATTAAGACAATGGACCTGTCCGAGCATCTTGTTTAGAAATCAAGGGGAAAAAGACATTGTGGGGCCCAAGAGCAAATGAATTGCTCCCCAGCATGGAAAACAAATGAGCCGAGGGATAAATGGACAGAAAAACAAAAGGAAGAGATCCCTCGAACAATGCAGACCATTGAAGGGACGGGGCTACGGACAGAGGCCCAGGTCGTGGGACCAGCTGAGGAGTGGTGGGATGGGGCAGCATAGCTGTCAGTGCACGATGGAGGGAAGTGTCTTTTCCCTCTTGCTCTGTGTCCCCCAGGAATGCTGTGCTCCTCTCAATTTCCTGCTTCAACTGCTATAAACTGCTGGAGAAGTTTTATGCTTGTCACAGGGAGCATATCATCCAGGTCGGCCTCCTGTCCCCTTTTCCTGTCCTGGCCTGGCTTGGACAGGTGTGCACAGTGGGCCCTGGGCACTATTTTCCCTATGGGAGTGGGCAGAAGTGAGGTCTGTGGCCGGCTCCCCGTGACAGATGGACTCCTGTGTAACTGGAGCTCATTGTACCGGTTGCTAATGGGGCCAGCCTGAGTACAACAATGGTCCTGGCCACCCCCTCCTAGAGTTGGAAGTATCTCTTTCTTTAGAATATGAGATCACCTTGCCCTTGGGGCACATCCACAAAAGTCATTATGGGGCCTCTGTCTGTGGCCAGGTGTGCACAGAGGAGCATCGTCCACCTGAGTCACCAAGGTTTAGTTCTTTTGTCTTGGGAGTCACAGGTGCTCCCTGCCTTGGAAGGAGGTCATGCCCCTTAAAGCTCATCATAATGCAAAAATATTGTGTGTCAATGCATTGAACAAACTGAACCTATTAAATACAGCAGCCCAGTGATGTGCTGTGGGTGCGGGTCGCTCCTCTTTGTGCCAATGAGGCCGATGGATTGGCTAGTTGTCCCTGCTCAGCACTGTGGGACAGCGGAGAGGCTCTGACTACAAATCACCAGCCAGGTCAAGCTCCAAATTCAAAACTTGAGTGAATTTCTACTGAATGCATATGGCTTTTGCACCGTGGTAAAATCAAAGAATCGTGAAAACCAATCATGGTAAGCTAAGGATCATTTACAGTAGAGGAAACCACCAGGCAAGATTTGGGCAGGGAGTAATCTTCCTATCTTCCATTATCAGGATTTGCCTTTGCCCATCAACAGAGTTTCTGGAAGTTTAACCCAATGTGAAGCATCTTCCTTTTGTGGTGATAGTAGTTTGTCGTGGTTTAGGTTTAGATGTCTTCCTAAAGCCTTGTGTGTTCATAAGGGGGCTCTGAGACATGAGTAGGTAATGGGTACATGGTACTCATCAGTGGATTAGTCCACTGATGGGTTCATAACTGAGTATAATGTAAAGAGGCAGAGCCTGGTGGGAAGAGGTAGTCACCAGGGGCATGGCTTATACATCCTTCCTTCCCTTCCTGCCTGCAATGCTATGGACTGTTCCTCTTCCTCCATGCCCCTTGTCATGCTTCCCTGACTTAGAACCAGCTGCCTACAAACTGAAACCTCTACAAACCATGAGCCAAAATAAACTTCTTTTACTTGTGAGTGTTGGGCTTTGTCCCAGCAATGAGAAAGCAACTAAGACATAAGTTCAGGTTCAGGTAGGAGCATGGGAAATGAAGTCCAGGCCTACCACTAAGGGCTAGAATCATTGCCATTTGAGATGAAAGAAATCACAGATGACTTCTAATCTCAAAAACCCATTTCAGATGAATAAACAAGACCCTGTGTAGAGGTAGGTGACCAGTCTTTGATTGCAGAGGTCATGTCAGAGTCTGGATTAGCCCAAAGTCTCTGTTCCAGGGTATCATGTAAATCTTCAGGTAACATAAAGGCAGCTGTTGAAGATAATGGCCCTAGCCTGGTGGTGTTTGTAATATGGCAGAGAAGAAGTGTTTCATTCTTGCTTATATGCCTACCAACTAGTAGATGACTCCCCTCCCTCTCAGTAAATTCTCATCCTGAAAGAAACAGACCAAGCCTCAGAGAGCTAGACTGGTACTCTCTAAGGTTGGAGCAAACTTGTCAGAGTTCAGAATCCTGCTACCCAGCACATTTTCTTATTGTATCCATAGTGCTACAGCTGAAATGTATTAATGCAGAGCTTCTTTCTTTTTTCCCTTGATAGGAGACCTGAGATAAAGAGTCCTATAGGTCTCAGATACTTATACCACGTGGCAGCCTAGAAGCATTGAGCGTTCTTTTTATCTCAGTCACCCTGGATGCCACCCAAGTCCCCTTGGGACTCCCTCATGCGTCTGTCTCTCTGCGTGTTGTTCCTTTATCCAGGCTTCAGGAAGGTGGAGTCAGCTTCTGCTTGGCTTCCTGCTGCATCCCAACGTGGCGGAGAGCTTTCTGTGATGAGGCAAAACTGTGCCGAGAGGGCTCGCTTGTATACCAAGGCTGCTCCATGATAACTTTGGATAAATCCATTCATTATGGGGGCAGAACTCACATGACTCAATTACTACTCAAAGGTCCCACTTCTCAACACTGCTATACTTGGGACCAAGTATCTCACCTATGAAATTTGGGGACTCATTCAAACCATAGCAGATATCTAAGCAAAATTGACAAAGGGGGAAGATGATATTGACTGGCCAGTGTTGTGGTTTGGATCAAAGATTTCTCCAAAAGTGTCACAAGTCCAGAGGTGGGTCTCTTGGAAGGTAACTAAAACATGGGGTGCTAACTTCATCAATAAATGGACCCCCTAGTGAGTTCATAGCTGAATGTGCTGTTAGGAGGTAGAAGCTGGCTGGAGGAAGTAGGTCACTGGATGTGCAACCTGGAAGGGTATATTCTGTCCCCAGGCCCTCATGTTTTTTTCCGGCTCTTTCCCTCACTCGCTGATTTTTGGAGGCCATGAGTTGAGTGGGTGTCCTTTGCTGTGCTCTTCGACCACCATGTGTCTGCCTTGGAGCCAGCTGACTATGGGCTAAGACTGTGAGCTAGGAGAACTCTTGTCTCCTTAAAGTTGTGTGTGTCCATCACACTGTCCGTCATTCCCTTCAGATTGCCTCCAGCATTTTGGTCATGCTCACAGCCTTGCATTAAAGTACCTCGTACATGCTATTGCCCTTGGGTACTTATGTTTCCATAGGAGTGGAATGAAGGCTGTATGACTTCTAAGTTTTAATATGTACTACTTACTAATTTATCATTAATTATATTTTTTATTGAAACATACTTTTCTTTCCCTTTTTGAGACAGGGTCTTGCTTTCTATTTCTAGTTCAGGCTGGCTCTGAATTCACTATGTAGCCTAGGCAAACCTGGAACTAACAACATTCCCCTTCTCTCTGTTTCCTGGTAGATTGTTGTAGCAATCCCATTGTGGTGCAGAAAACCAGAACTAATACTTGCTTTGCAGCTGTGTTTGATGTTCCTTATTTAACCTCTTTCTATCTCTCCTGACTCCTGACATTTCCCAGTTCCTTGGTACCATCATTCTCTTCTCTTCTTCTGCATGATTGAAGTTTTGGCTTTCACAAATGAGCAAGAACATACCAGATTTCTCTTTCTGGGACTGGCTTGTTTTACTCGCTATGATACCCTTCAGTTCTGTCCACTGTGATAGGGTCTCATTCTTTTTATGACTGAGTAATATTCCATTGTGTGTTTGTTCCACATTTTCTTTATTCATTCATCCAATGACGAATGTTGTGGTTGATGCTATATCTTGGCTTTCATGAATAAATAAACATGAGATATAATTTAATATAATGATTTCATTTGCTTTGGACAAATAAAATAGTAATGGGAGTGCTGAGTCATATGGTAGTTCTAGTTTTAATTTTTTTGAGACAAGGTCTTGTTTTATAGTTCAGGCTAGCCCTGAGCTCAGCCTTGAACTCACAGCAATCCTTCTGCCTCTGCTTCCCAAGTGCTGGGATTACAGGCTTGAGCCACCATGCCTGGCACTATGATATGTGGTACTGATTGCTGGTGGGTGTGAGTCTCCATGTCTGTCCATTGTATGTGGTTACCGGGGACTGAACCCAGGGCCGAGCCCTTGCAAGGCAGGTGCCAGAACCACTGAGCTAAATCCTCGGTCCTATTGATGCATATTCAATGCTGCCCTTTGTCCTTATCCCATGTTAATCAGTGTCACAGCATTATCCATACTTCTTTAGGTTGCCCTTAGAATATTTTGGAAGTCTTCCTTCCTTCTTTCTTTTTCTCTTTCCAAAAACCTCCCCTCCTCTCATCCTCACCCCCTCGCTCCCTCTCTTCCTTCCTATTAATTTATATTCCCACCAAGAGTATATAAGTCATCCTTCCTCTGCATCCTTTCCAGCCTTTGTTTTCTGTTTTTCTTACTAGTCATTCTACACTGGGGTGAGATAATATCTCACTGTGGTTTTGATTTGCATTTCCCTGATGATTAGTGACATTGAGCATTTTATATACTTTTTGGCCATTCGTATGTCTTCTTTTGAGAAATGTCTACTCAGACACTTGTCCATTTAAGAATTGGATCATTTGATTTAATTGCTGTTGAGATTTTTAGTTCCTTACATGATCTCGATGTTCAACCCTTGTCAGACAGTTTTCAAATAGTTTCTCCCAGGCCAAGGATTTAGTTTAGTGGTTCCAGTGCCTGGCTTGCAAGCGCAAGGGCCCAGGTTCGATTCCCCCATAACCGCATAACAATACTGGGTGGAGACTCACCCCAGCAACATCTAGTACCACATACCACAGTTCCGGGCGTGGTGGCTCATGCCTGTAATCTCAGCACTTGGGAGGCAGAGGCAGGAGGATTGCTGTGATGTGAGTTTGAGGCTGAGCTGAGGGACAGCCTGAACTACAAAGCGAGACCCTGTCTCATAAACAAACAAACAAACAAACAAACAAATTTCTCCCATTCTCTGGTTGTCTCTTCACTTTGATGATAGTTTCCTTCATTGTGAAGAAGTTTCTTAGGTACAATCCCATGTGTCTATTTGTACTTTTGTTGCCTTTGCTTTTAGGGTCTTACTCAAAAATAAATCTTACATCAGTGTCTTGAAGAGTTTCCCCTATGTTTTCTTCTAGGAATTGCATATTTTCAAGTAGGTCTTTGATGCACTTTGAGTTATGTGTGCAGTGAGAGAAGGGATCCAGTTTCATCCTTCTGTGTGTGCCGCCTGGTTTTTGCCAAAAATGTTGTAGCATCCACACTCCCTGCAGTGGGTGGGAAGCCACTCTTCCCCCATCCTCCCTTACTTTCGGTGGGCTCTCCACTGTCCTGGGCTGCCACCTTTTTGGGAAGCATTTGCTGCATGCCAAGCAGAGGGCTCCTAGTGGCCCAATGAGTTAGTAGTAGTTACATGCCTTCAGATACTTGACTTCTAAAAGACACCTGTTTTTAAACACAAAGCCAAGTTGGTCTGGGATTGGCAAGTTTTGCCAAAGCTCTATCATAGTCTCTTGATGATGATGTGCTGATTCATGATGTGCTGCTGAGGTGGCTTCTCCCTTTCACTTGATTGATACGTACACTAATATGTACACTACTACACCCCTTGTCCTCACACTACATGCTGCAGCTGCTAAGCCATTTCCTACAAAGTGAAGAATTCTTCAGATTTCTTGAATTTCCTCTCAGAATATCTTGGAGATTTTCTTCCTTTGTTTCCTCCTTCCTTTCTTCCTTACTTTTTTTTTTTGGCTTTTGCCTTTTGCCTTTGATCAACTCAGAGACATGGGACATGACTCAGCCTTGCTGGTCATCTGAAACCTGCAGCATCTGTCATTTAATCGTTACTGCCCTGTGCTGGAGGAGCTGGCTTGAGAAGGATGAGGTATAGACAGGTATTTATTTTACCGGTTCAGATCCTCTTCTGTAGGTAGTGTTCAAGAGACTTTTTCAGTGTGATGACATCATTCTCATATGTCCTTATGCCATTGTTCCATGTGCCAAGTAAGAGTGATGACTAACTGGTAAACCACAAGCCACTGGAGTCCCAACAACTTGTAGATTTTTTTTTTTTTTGAGACAAGGTCTCGCTTTGTAGTTCAGGCTGTCCCTCAGCTCAGCCTTAAACTCACATCACAGCAATCCTCCTGTCTCTGCCTCCTGAGTTCTGGGATTACAGGCATGAGCCACCATGTCCAGCACTATGGTATGTGGTACTGATTGCTGCTGGGGTGAGTCTCCACACCCAGTATTGTTATGTGGTTTCCGGGGATTGAACCCGGGTCCTTGCGCTTGCAAGACAGGTGCTGGAACCACTGAGCTAACTCCCCGGCCCCTAGACCATAGTCTTGCTAGACTGCCCAAACTGGGTTTGATTTTATGATCTTCCTGCTTCTGTCTGGCAGTGTGGTGGAATTATGGGTATGTATCACTGTGTACAATCTAAATGTTGATTTAAAAAATATATATACATATGGACTGAGTCTAGTGGTACAGATCTATAATCCTGACTCTTGGGAGGTTGAGCTAGGAAGATCACTGTGAACTCAACAGCAGTCTGAACTACAATGAGTTTAATACTAGCCTGGACTACATTGTAGGATTCTACCTTAAAAAGTAACTTAACTACAAGTAGACATTGATATCTCAATCAACACAGATTATAGTGTTAGCAGCATTTAAAGCAGAAGATAAACACTTATTTTTCAAAAGTAGTTGCTTTTGGCTTTTATTCATATTTCCCCCTTTTTGAGCTATTTCACACATAGAGCTTACTTTATGGACTTGGGGGAGGGTCTAAAATTTTTACCCAGAAATCAGACTTTTGTAATTTAAACATTTTCAACATAACTTTATTGAGTTTCTCTATGAATGAAAAACCAACTAGGTTAGAATGAATTACAGAAACTTTCTAGGTACAATAATACTGCATTAAAAAATTAGCAAATCAGGCTGGGGAGTTAGCTCAGTGGTTCTGGCACCTGCCTTACAGTGCAAGGTCCCAAGTTCAATCCCCAGTAACTACATACAACAATGCCAGGTGTGGTGACTCACGCGCACCAGCAGTCAGTACTACAAACCACAGTGCTGGGCATGGTGGCTCATGACTATAATCCCAGCACTGGGGAGGCAGAGGCAGGAGGATTGCTGTGAGTTCGAGGCTTGCCTGGGCTACATAGTGAGCTCAGTGCCAGCCTGAACTACAAAGTGAGACCCTGTCTCCAAAAAAAAATTAGCGGGGCCGGGGAGTTAGCTCAGTGGTTCCGGCGCCTGTCTTGCAAGCGCAAGGACCCGGGTTCGATCCCCGGTAACCACATACAATACTGGGTGTGGAGACTCACCCCAGCAGCAATCAGTACCACATACCACAGTGCCGGGTGTGGTGGCTCATGCCTGTAATCCCAGCACTCGGGAGGCAGAGGCAGGAGGATTGCTGTGATGTGAGTTTAAGGCTGAGCTGAGGGCCAGCCTGAACTACAAAGTGAGGCCCTGTCTCAAAATACCTAAAAAAAAGAAAAAATTAGCGAATCAGTGTTGTTCTATGTGACTTTGGAGCTGGCTGCTGCTAGTAAGGTAGATTCCAAGTTGGAACCCTGCCTCGACTTGCATGACCCTGGGTGAGTGACTGTCCTTGTCTGTGCTTTGGGTCCCTCATATGGAAATGGGAATAATAACTGGACACCCGACCGCAGTGCCACACACACACAGGGCCAGGAGCCAAGGGCCTTCCAGCCCTTGCCAGAGGCTGAGTGAGGGAGGATCGCAGCCCTGGGAGGTGAAGCTGGCCAGCTGCTCAGACCTCCAGAGAACAGAGTGGCCCACTGCTCCTAGAGCAACTCACATGAAAATGGGAATAATAACTGAGGATTAAAGGAGGCTATCAAGACCACACGATTAGAAGTGTCAAACACAGGAAGTGCATGGTACGTAACTACAGCTAGTTGTCATCTTGGAAGAGAAGAGCACTTTACAAGCTTTTCTTTCTTTTAACTTAGCATTGATATTTGTTAGGCAGGAGGGAGATCTAGGAGAAAAGGTAAAATGAAGCCCAGAACGGGTGTGTGTGTGTGTGTGTGTATAAATTGTAGGCCAAAGAGGGAAAGGAGATCAAACTGTGTGAGTTAGAGTCAAGAAATGAGAGGACTCACTGAGGACAAAGAGCTGACTTGGAAAGCATGAGAAGGCGGGAGGTCAGCGGGTTAAGGAGGCTGGGGCTGAAGAGTAAACCCTGTGCTTGAGGTCTTGGGGGATCAGAACCGTGTAACAGAGTCCAGCTGTGGTTGCTGTCCTGTGGACCAAAGGTCAGCAGTGTGGAGGAGGCACAGGAGGGGCAGGCCAGGGACTGGTCAGGTTACTGACATGAAGATTAAGGTCACCAAAGGTGATGGCAAGGGAAAGAGGGAAAATGGGAACCGGGAAGCAGCAGGGAGCTGGAGAAGGTGGTGTGGCCAGATGGTAAGGACTTGACCAGCATGACCTGTGGCCCGGCGGCGCACAGTCTTCTTTCCCCTTCTGTGGGGAGGATGTTGGAAAGGAGGCTCTAGTGGCAGGGACAGAGGCAGGGTGTCAATAGGCTCGCAGAGGTGTGGGGTTACCAGGAGGAAAACCAGACTTGAGTGGACAGTGAGGTGGCCTGCAGAGTACTGTGCAAAGGTGAGCAGTCAACAGGGACCCCGAAAAAAACCAGAGCAGGACTTCAGAACGAAGAGTGGCGATTTTCTTGGAGTATGGGAGGGGCCCACACACACCCTTATGGACAAAGAGCCAAGAGCTTGGACCTGAAGCCTTGGGTTGAAGGAACCTCCTTTGGGAAGTCTGTACCTCTGCCGTAGCCAGCATTCAGAGTCAAACGGGAGGCAAAGCATCTGTTCATTGTGCTGCTCTCGGAGCAGTGGGCCACTCTGTTCTCTGGAGGTCTGAGCAGCTGGCCAGCTTCACCTCCCAGGGCTGTGATCCTCCTTCACTCGGTCTTTGGCGCGGGCTGGAAAGCCCTGGCTCCTGGCCCTGTGTGTGTGTGGCACTGCGGTCGGCTGTCCAGACATGCAGTGAGACCTACCTGCTGCAGACACTCCATGGCTCTGCGGATGCTGAAGAGAGTTGAGTGGCAATTTCATTCCTGGCACCGCTGGGGACCATGAGCTCATTGTTTCATGAAAGGAAGCAGAATAAACAGGAACAGGGGACACTGCTCAGGAGTGGGACAAACTCTATGGCTCCCGCATGTATCAGGAGAGATGGAGGGGCCAGGACAGTGTGCAATTCCCAGCCTGCATTGCTGTGTCCACTGGGCTTGGGGCCGGCTGCTTGCCGCACACTAGGGCTTCTGCGTTGCCCTCCTGCCAGGCTTTCCTGTGTATCTGTGGGTACCACCTGCACCTCCAAACCCACAACAGCATCTAAGAGTTTTCCATCCAGATGAAACCTCTCTTGATCTCAGAGTTTTTAGGCTTTTTCATTCCTGAGTCCCTCTTCTCTGGCTCAGCTTAACTCTTGCTCTAAAGATTCAGCCAAGAAAAGTACGCTAGGAAAACACTTCACTTTCTCTCACCTCTGAGTCATCCGGAGTCTGGGCTCCTTGCACCTGTCTGGAACGTTCTTTCCCTATTTCTCTGAGAAAAGCCAGGAAATATATCATCAGTAGCTAGAGGAGCTGTCTCTGGACTTTTCTCTTCATTCCTTTCACCACAGTCACTCTGAGATGCCTTGTTTTTATTTTTTTGTGCTTTCTAGGCTCTGGGTTTCTCAGTACTGTACGTGCCACTAGGGGGAATTATGCCCCCATTCAGGTTTCCTTCTTGGTAAAAAATTCTACTTAGATAAATGAAGCTATTTAAAAGTTTAATTTATCCCAATTCCCTTGAAATTTTATATCTTCCTGCTATGTTTCTTTTTCTCTTAACATTTTCTTTTGACATTTTAAAAAACATACAGTAGGTTATTTTAATAGCACGACCCACAATAACTTGAGCAAAGAGAACATTTGATTGACAATTGGTCCTGTGCTCTGTGACAAGTTCATCTCTGACATTTTATTCAACTCACCATAAGCCAATTTTTACCTTGTGTTATTTATTTATTTATTTTTTGGTATCAAGGATGACCTTGTGCTTATGAGGCAGGTGCCCAAACCATGAAACTACATGCCTGGCCTACTTTGTGTTTTTGGACCTTACTTTTGTGTAACAGTTTTTTCCATCTATTTTCACGTATTTGCTTATTGTCTGTCTCCTCCATTACAATGCAGCCTTCAACCACTAGGTTGGCGGTGTCCCCTTGCACATCTTAGGATGAATGGGTGGATGGGTAACCCGAGAACCTGTCTTCCGGGTTTCGGCCTCCTTCCGGTTTTCTTAGTCTGCCAACAGGGCCTCCTCTCGGGGTCAGCAGTTAGGGAATCTGGCTGACTTCCGGGCCCACTTTGTCACAGAGAGGAGCCCAAGGCCCAAGAGTAAACCCTCTGAGAAATGAGGAAAACCAACCCGACATTGGCTCTGGGCAGCAGCACCTTGGAGAAGGCAACACAATGCTGCCAGGGTGAGGCTGTGCCGCGGAGGGTGTCTGAGGATGGGAGGAGCTGTCAGACCTGCACGGGAGGGCCCACTTGGTTCTTGAGCCTTCATGTGTTGATTTTAATTTTAATCACCTCTGCAATGCAAAATGTGACAGTATTTCAATTCAGAGGAAAGTAAGATGGAAACAGCTTGGTGAGGTTCCTTCTGGCCTTGAGGGTTTCCCCATGAAGGAAGCAGGCTTGGGCCTGAGTCTTGACAGAACCCGGGCTGGGGCTGGGATGGGATTAGCTGTAAAGTGCACGCACTGCAGGTTCTGGTAGGGATGGGTGGAGAGGGGACAAGAGTGAGGATAATTGAGGTGGGAGCCAGGTGGAACTCATGTTTCAGTCCAGGAAATCGGGTGGATCAAGTGGTTGAGAGAGAAGCTGACTGATGCACAGCATAGTACCTTTACGCAAATTAAAAGAAGGGGCTGCTCTGGGCGGATGATTAGGAAAGGAGGTCTTCTCACAGGTGTTGGCAATGCCCTGCTTGGGGACAGGAGGTCAGGCAAACCCAAGGACTAGTCAAGAACTACAGACACTTGACAAGACACTGAGATTGGAGGATGAAAATTCCAGTCCCTTAGAGAACACGGTCCCAGGTAAGGCGCCCACGATGGGAGAGCCCAGCTGAGCCACAGTCACTGGGCAACAAATGGCAGAACCTGATTAGTGGCCCAAGCACGTGAGCACCAAGAATGACCCTGGGTTATAACAAAGCCCAGATCCCAGCCTGCAGCCAGAGGGCCCTGTGCACAAGGTGCTATGGAAACCACAAGCCGGCAGGTGTTCACTGGCTCAGCAACACAGGCTCCAGCTTGGACTCAGCGACACATCCATGTGGCTTACTACGGCCCAGTGACTCTCCAAGAGTGACCCAGGAACTAGCAGAATCCTTTTCCTGTAGGAACTTCTGAGAAATGCAGATTCTTAGGTCTGCCCAGAGTTATTAAACTGGAAATTCTGGGGGTGAGGCCCAGAAATCGATATATTTTAACAAGGCTTCTAGGCAATTCTGATCCACTGAGCAGTTTGAAAAAACGCCTGTAGCTGATGTACCCAAGCTGTTGTTATAGAGGCTGCCTTGGGGTTGGGAGATGGATCAATACCCAGGCTGGTACAAGACACAGAGGAAATGTTTATGGAAATTGTCCACTAGGAACGCCAAAGCCCAGACTCTGGATTGAAGCTTGGAGAGAGGATTTGCTTACTGAGTTTATTCTCCCTCTTAACATCTAGGTATCATTTCTAATAGTCAAAAGGAGACCCTGATTTTAGAAGACACCAGTGAATTATTTCTATTTTGTTGGACACAGTGATGGTGTAAGTGGTTGAATAAGAAGTGTCTACTTTTTTTATATATATATATATATATATATATATATATATATATATATATATATATACTGAAATAGGTGAATTGAGACCAAATCTTGGTAACTGTTGAATCTGGTTAAAGGGTATATGGTGGCTCATTGTACTATTCTCTCTGCTTTTTGGTATGTTTGATAGATCTTCTTTTTTAAAAGTTATCCTGAAACAAGCTGAGAAGCAAACAAATGCTAAATGTGCATCTAAAACCAAAGTCCATCTTGTGCAGGGGGCCATTCTTTAGGGTGGGGGGAGGGCGGGCGGGTGCTGTCTCCTGGGCAGCAGTGGGGGAGACACCCCTCAGCCTCAGCTCGGCCCTTCCTCCTAGGCCCACAGAGGCCTTATCCTGCCCTCCTTCCCAGCAGCCAGCGGCCCAAACCTGCACATTCCGGTGGGAACCAGAAGTGGCCCAGCTTGATCTCCAGTTTAGGGGAAAGGGGAGTTCTCCACCATTAAATAAGATAGCCCCCAGGGAAGGGATCAAATGTCAGCCGGAAAGGCAGGAAAGGGAACCTTCTGTCTTCAGGCACCTTTCTCTCCAGATCTTTCCTTTGGATTCCTGAGAACTGCTTGCTTATTCACTTTGAATGCATTAGTCTCTAACAGGCAGGGCTGTGGTGCTGTTCAGCGACTCCAGCTCACAGTAGTCATTTCCCTCATTCATTCATTCACTTCTGCTTGGAATTTATTATTTAATTATACACACATTCAGAGGCCTGCCAGGCTTGATGTTGGCTCTTCACACTTCTAGTGTTGACTCATGGTACAGTTTTAAAAAATTGATTTTAATGGCACATTTTATATACACATCATGATCACATTCAACATTGAGAATTTGTACCAGTACATGACACGACTTAATTCTTTTTTCCCATTCCCCTGCCCACCCTACAATCCTCTTCCCACTATATACATAAGCTTTATTTCCTTTTTTTTTTTTTGGAGACAGGGTCTTGTTTTGTAGTTCAACTGACCCCCTGAGCTCAGCCTCAAACTCACATCACAGCAATCTTCCTGCCTCTTCCTCTCGAGTGCTGGGATTACAGGTGTGAATCACCATGCCCAGCACTGTGGTATGTGGTACTGGTTGTTGCTGGGTGTGAGTCTCCATGCCCAGTATTGTATGTGGTTACTGGGGGATCAAACCCGGGTCCTTGTGCTTGCAAGACAGGCGCCAGAACCACTAAGCTAAATCCCTAGCCCTTGTTTCCCTTTTTTCCCATAGAATTTTTTCTTTCCCTTCTTTACAGACCCCTATCTCCCCTTTTCCTTTTGAATGTTTTACTATTCCTCAATGTCCATTTTTAAGTGTAGGTTAAGAGTTCATCTTCTTTGTTCCTTGCCTATGTTACAAATTTTATTATTGTTGTTATTTTTAAAATGTTATGTGTCACTTCTTCTTTTTCCTCCTTTTGGTAGACAGCTGATGGGTCTACTTCAGTTCTGCTGGTTTCCCACAGGCATGGGAAGGAGCAACTCACACATAGGCTGCCATCTTTAAAAGATCCCCCAAGACGCCTCCAGGCCTAAAGCCTGTCCTCTGCCTTGTCTCCTGGGGTATTCAGCACTTTTTCATGGAGCATCACTTCCCTGCTGGCTTAAAGGAGAAAAAGTAAAAGGGTCTTCTTTTGTTACAGAGTTCAGGGGACTGATACAGTTATATTGGCATGTTTTTACCTTCTCTGTGAATTTCAGATTCCTGCTGCTAATTAGCACGATCTTTTAATAAAATAGATCATAGATCCATCAATTTGATCCAGAAGAGAAAACAGAAACACGGCTCATTCAGCTGACCAAGGATACAGGGAGTCTCTCGGGGCAGGGAGGCTGCCCTTCTCTTCTTTTTATATATCTAACGATTTTCTATGGAATCCCCACACACTCGAGGCTGGTGCCAGCTCCTTGAGGTGCCCAGGCAGCAAGATGTGCATTAATCTCAGATTAATCTGTGGGAACGGTGAGACCAGCAAACAGGCCGCCCGGGCACTGTGGTGGAGGAGCCGTGTGTGCAATGGATGCAGGAACGCCGTCCTCGTCTGGGACGTAGCAAGGGTGTCAACTTCCCTGGGCCTTTAGCCATTGACACTGTTGTTAAACTGTGTTTCTTTATTAAACTAGAGATCAATAATGCATATAGGATGGGCTTGATGTGAGATAGTCACGTTCTCAGTAAAGTGACTGTACATTATTACTAGTTACTTGCTGTTCGCTAGTTTGTGTCTGTGTGTGTGTGTGTGTGTGTGTGTGTCTGTGTGTGTGTGTGGTATAAGGTCACCCACTGTATATGCTCCTTCAGGACCGCTGGCTGTCCAGCCACACTACCATCCGGAAGGAAGCCTGCCTTTCTGTGGTCCAAATGTCATCAATCACTTCTTCTGTGACCTTCTCCCCATCCTCTCTTTGGTATGTGCGGATACGCAGGTCAATAAACTTCTGCTTTTCATCGTGGCTGGAGTCCCTTATGGCTTCCCCTTGCCTTTCCAAAGAAGTACAAATATCTCTTTTCAATATGATAACAATAATTAACATTTATAAAGTACTCACTGAGTACCAGCTACTTTTCTAAGTACTTTTCACATGCTTATTTTATCCTCTTTCTCCTCTCCTCTATATTAAAGTCCTAAATTCCTGACATATAACACAGAGGGCTGGAAGAAAGTTTGAGAATCACCTTCTGGGCCCCAAATATTAAACAGACTCAATTACACCCCTTTCCCCAGTCTGTCTGATCAGAGGTTAGTACTGGAAAGAACTCCACGGCAGTGTCTGCTGGCCTCGGGCTGGCTCTGATGAGATTATCATTGTTATGGAGCCAGCTCAGGCCCCGAGGTGGAAACCCAGGTAATTCCGAGCTATTTACGAAGGAGCCAGAGTTCTTTGGAGATGAATTGGGAAGAGAGGAGGGAAGTCAGCAGGGGAGAAAGAAGACCTGTTTAAATCCCTTTCTTTCCAGGAGAACAATCATTTGAATGATTTGCCCTTTAATTTATAAAACAAACACAGCTGCAGCTTGACACCTTTATCTGATTTCAAAGGTGGTAGTCACGCAGCTCTGGGCTCCAGAGGGCCGGCCCAGTGCTGGCTTACGGAGGTCAGGCCCTCAGCTCAGACCTACTTCAGGAACCCCAAACATCACCAGCTGTACCAGCTTCTGTCTGGTTGACGACCCACTGGGGAGTCCTAGAGCTGGCACACTTATTTGCCAATTGTTTTAGACCCAGAGACACAGTTCTTGATACAGATGGTGGTGTGTGTAGTCCAAAGCGGACAACAGCCATTTTCCCCCGCTGCACCACTTGGTATGAGCACAGATCCAGGACTGTTGTCTCACTGGCTCCTTAAAGATGCCAAGCCCTTTGTGTCAATCAGACCTCAGGAAAGGTTGTTGGAGTTAATCAAGAGGCATTTATGTTAGTGCAATGTGGAATCCCAGGCAGGATTCTGGAACAGTAAGAGGAAATCAGTGCAATAACTGGTGGCATCTAAGTCTGGAATGTAGTTAACAGTAATGGCCCATGTTAATTTTATTAGCTTTGACAAGTGTGCTTAGGTTGTGCAAGATGGTAACTAGTGGAAAAGGAGCACAGATGATGCATGTGGTCAGGAACCCTGTACTAGCGTGACAGCATTTCAGTAATATTGCAAAATTAAAAATCGTGTCATTAAGAAAATGTACAAGTTAGAAAAAAATTATGGAGGCAAATGAAGAAGTGAAATATGACATGGTCCTCATGAAACTTTAATTAAAAAGAAAACCATGCATATCAAAGTGTTGTGAGAACTTAGGAAGAGCCTTGTGCTTCTCAAACTTTTTGGGGTGTATAAGTACCCCACACAGTTGGGAAGGAGCAAGAAATTTATCCCTGAGTCCTAAAAATCTCTACAGATTTTGTCTTTAAAATCATGAACATTTTCATTCTTACGTGTTTTATATAAACTAATGATTCTGCCAGGCACAATGGCACATTATCACAGCTACTTGAGAAGCTGAGACAGGATTGTAAATTTGAAGGCAAGTCTGTCTCAAAATAAGTTTTTTTAAGGACTAGGGACATGGTTCAGTGGTAGAAAGTTCACCTAATATCCATGAAGTTCTGGCGTCAAGCCCCACTCCCTTGTGCATACACTCACACAAACACACATACAATATTCTGCCTCCACAATTTCAAGTAAAGTACTTGAGGGTGGGTGTGGTGGCTCAGGTTTATAATCCCAGGATTTTGGAGCTTGGGCGCTTGAAGCCTGCTTGGGTTACATAGCAAAATGCTGGCTGAAAAAAAAAATGCTTGGAGGAGACTTCATTTTTTATTTTATTTTACTTTTGTTTTATTTTCTTTGGTTTTTGAGACAGGGTGTCACGCTGTAGTTCAGGCTCATGTTGAGCTCATTATGTAGCGGGGGTTGTTCTTGAACTCATGACAATCTTGCTTCAGCCTCCTGAGTACTGGGATTACAGGCAGGAGTCACCATGGTTGTCCATGACAGTATGTGTACCATGTGGACATGTTTCTTGTGATAATATTGAACTTTACTCAAATCATGTGTTCCTAAAAATGATGATAGAGGGCCGGGGATATAGCTCAGTGGTTTCGGCGCCTGTCTTGCAAGTGCAAGGACCTGGATTCAGTCCCTGGTAACCACATACCATACTGGTCGTGGAGAGTCACACCAGCAGCAACCAGTACCACATACCACAGTGTCGGGTGTGGTGGCTCACGCCTGTAATCCCAGCACTCGAGAGGCAGAGGCAGGAAGATTGCTGTGATGTGAGTTTGAGGCTGAGCTCAGGGCCAGCTTGAACTACAAAGTGAGACCCTGTCTCAAAAAAAAAAAAAAAAGATGATAGATAAGAAGTCCCCATGATCGGGCCGGGGAGTTAGCTCAGTGGTTCCAGCGCCTGTCTCGCAAGCGCAAGGGCCCGGGTTCGATTGCTCGGTAACCACATAACAATACTGGGTGTGGAGACCCACACCCAGCAGCAACCAGTACCACATACCACAGTGCCGGGCGTGGTGGCTCACGCCTGTCATCCCAGCACTCGGGAGGCAGAGGCAGGAGGATTGTGATGTGAGTTTGAGGCTGAGCTCAGGGCCAGCCTGAACCACAAAGCGAGATCCTGTCCCAAAAAACCTAAAAAAAAAAAAAAAAGAAGTCCCCATGATCAACCTTTTGTGATCTGGAAAAGTGCAACTGTGGTTTGAATTTGTCCCCAGGCTGTTCATGTACTGAAAAACTTAGTCATCAAATTCTTATGCTAATGGTATTTAGAGGTGAGGCCTTTGGGAGTCAGGTCATGAGGTTAGGGTCCCCACGAGGACCTTAGTGGCATTATTAGAGGAAGAGCCTTGAGCAGGTGCACCTGCTCACTTTGCCATGTGCTACCTCTGTCTTGTCACAGTGCAGACGGAAGCGGCTCTCTGGAAGCTGGCCCCCTGCTCATGGGCTTCCAAGCCTACAGAATTGTGAACAAAATAAACCACTCCTTATAAATTACTTGGTCTGAAGTATTTTATTCTAACAACAACAACTACGTCAACCACAAAAGGCCTGAGAACTTAACTGACTTAAAACAGATCAACAAGAGAAAAACATACACATCTATACTAGGTTGTAAGGAGAGGCTTAAAAATAAGAGTTTTTTTGTTGTTGTTTTTGGGTTACTGGAAATTGAACCCAAGGCCTTCGCACTGAGCTATGTCCCTAGGCCGTGTGTGTGTGTGTGTGTGTGTGTGTGTGTGTGTGTGTGTGTGTGTGTGTATTTAGGGAAAAGATCTTACTAAATCACTCTGTTAATGCTAACTGTGCTGGAATTTGGGGTTCTCCATGGTGCTCTGGCTCCCAAGTAGTTGGTCTATAAGTGAGTACTGCTGTTCTTACTGTTTGAGAATTAGGCATGTATCTGACAGGAGGGATCTTAACGTCTAGTCAAATAAGATGTTTATACATGTTGTTTAAAGTAATTTATAATGATCATGATTAGAGTCAAACTTTAGAGTTAGTAATGCTGTTCCCAAGTTGTCGAGGCCCCTCTCTCACTTTATCAAGGTAGAAACTGAGATATAGAAGATATAAGTACAGTCATATGCTCCATTAATGGAGGGATGAGACTGCCGCTTATTCCGTTCCGTGTCGGAATAAAGTATGTCTGATAAGGTATGTTTTCTTCTCTCTTCGTGGTACAGGAACCACTAAGTCCGAGCTGTCACAACTCTAGAATCCAACAAAATATGTTTTGAATGAATAGCTCAACACCACCCTCACTAAATCTGTCATAAGACCCCTATATCCAGAGGAAAGGAACATCTTTATCTTTGAAGGCAGTGGACAGACTCCAAACAAAAGACCCTGCTGAATTCCCCCAACTTGTGGCTATGAGACACACTTTTCTCTTCTAGTCACATTCCTGCATGAGTGTCTACTTTATCAGACCTAAACATAGAAATACACAAGTTTACCTGTTTTTTGAGCCTTCATCTCTTTTCTTTTCTTTTTTTTTTTTTTTTAAGATGGTCTTGCTTTATAGTTCAGACTGGCCTTAAACTCACTGTGTAACCCAAGTGAGCCTCCAACTCACAGCAGTTCTCCTGTCTCTGCCTCTTGAGTGCTGGGCTTCCACTCCTGAGTCACCACGCCCGGCACTATGGTATATGGTTACCTGGAATCAAACTTGGGACCTCGAGCCCTCATTTCTGAAGTCTCCCATGTCACATAAAACTTCCATATATATAATTTGATCTTGTCTTTTGTTATACAGGTCTCAGCCATGAACCTTGTGATAGGTAAGGTTATTACTTTTCCTCTTCTACAGTATAAAAAACATATGTTCAGCCAGGGATTTAGCTCAGCAGTTCCAGTGTTGGCCTTACAAATGTAAGGTCCCAAGTTTGATCCCTGGTAACCACATACTACAACCCTGGGTATGGTGACTCATGCCCATCAGCAATCAGTACCACACACCATAGCGCTGTGTGTGGTGGCTCCTGCCTATAATCCCAGCACTTGGGAGGCAGAGGCAGGAGGATTGCTGTGAGGCCTAGGCCCACCTGGGCTGCATAGTAAGGATAGAGGCAGCCTGAACTAGAAAAGCAAGACCCAGTCTTGAAAAAAAAAGACATATGTTCTACTGAAAAAAATTATTGTATCAATGTTAAATTCAGTAAAGTTGATGATAAAATATAACTTCGTGTCTTAGTTACTTTTCTCATTGCTTAGACAAAATACCTGACAGCTAATGTTAAAAGAGGAAAGGTTTATTTACCTTGCAATTTGTAGAGGTTTCAGTTCATAGTTTTCTGGCTCCAAGGTAGGGTTGCATGACAGAGGCAGGGGTCACAGGAGAGAAACAATTCATGGCAGGCAAAAGGCAGCAAGCAGTGAAGTAGCGAAGTAGCAGCAGCAGTGGCTTGGCTCTCCCCTTTCCCCTTTCTAGGATGTCTACATTTTGGGTGGTGCTACCTACAAGGGGGATGGGTCTTCCAATTACTCACACCCACAACTGTGCCAGACCAATCTGTGGACTAATTTAGTAACCACACCCCCTTAACCCCAGCATCACATATCCTAGATCCAGCCTTCTCTGAAAGCCCCACCTATAACTGCATGATTCTTTGGGTGTCCATGCAAATACAAGTTGTGATATTCTACCCTTGGTCCTCCAAGGATTCATGAACATCCTGCAAGCACCATTTAGTTCATCCCTAAGAACTTCCAAAATTCTAACAGTTTCAGCATTACTGAAAAGTCAAAGTCCAAAGTCTTTGAGATTTAAGGCAAACTCTTAACTTGGGAGCCCCTGTACAAATGAAAAGAAAGTTAAACACTTGCAAGGTACAATAGCACAAGATAAACAGTACCATTCCAAAAGGTACAAATAGGGGCATACAAAGGAATCTAACTCAAGAAAGTCTAAAATCTAGGAGGGAAAACATTAATTCCCCCACATGTCTGTAATCTGAGTCAGTCATTGGCAAGATGTGAACTCCAGGGCTGGTTGACTCTCTTCCTACAGTACTGCCAGTAGTTGTAGCTCTTACAGCTTATCTTTTGGTCCAGCTTTGCTCGCTCCTTCTGACCTTCCTCAGATGGCCCACATTCCTGGCTTCTCCAACCTTCTGAGGTCTCCACTGTGCCTTCAGCTTCCCAGTCACAGCCTCACCCATGGCTCTCTCTGGGGCACACTGCCTGGCCTGCCTGGCCTTCTTCTGAAATCTGTGTGCAAATATTCCTGACTCCACAAATCCTGCATTCTGCATGCACCTAAAATCAGCACCACATGCGTGATTCCAGGGTCTGCCACCAGTTGGAACAGTAGTGAGACTTTCTTCTTTCTTGGATGTACAGATCGAGTGGCTGGATTGGTGAGCACTAGTAAACTAATCTGGAGGAACAAATTCTCCAGGTTATTATCATGGTGCTCTGGGACTCTGTTCTTAAAGCAAAGTCTTTCACTTTTCTGCAAAATGTGGAATCCTGTTGGCTCTTGTGATGTTCTCAGGCCATTTTTGTTTTCTTCCTTCTCAGAAACCAAGTTCTCCTGTGCTCCATCTTTGCAATCTGCAACTTTCCTAGAGCTTCCTTCCTGGCTAAACTCAAAACATTTTAAATCATTCTGCTGGGCTCTTTGCTTTTGATTCACAACATGGATCTGGCTAAAAGCTCCCAACAGTAGCGATGTCACCACTTCAACATTAGACTGTCTTGAAATTTCTTCTGCAAGATTAATTGGCCTACTGCCTTCATTCTGAGTCTCAAGAAGTCTCTGGACATGAA
>PVIR01016794.1:0-36015 GCA_004026965.1 Petromus typicus
AAAAAAAAAAAAAAAAAAAAAAAGTCACAGCCCAGTCTGAGGCTGAAGGCTTGAAAGAACTCTGGAGGAACACTAGTATGAGTATGTGTTCAGAGACTGAATATCTTGGGGTCTGATGTATGTCGGCACTGGCAGGAGTAATATAATGCTCTCTAAGTGAGTTTCCTGTTTATGCTTTTTATTCCATTGAACCTAAGCTGTTCAGACAAGATTTCCCACATGCAGCATGATGTGCCATCAGTTTACTGACCCAAATGTCAACTTTTTCTGGGAAAAGTCTCCCACACATACCAAAAAGTGTGTTTTACCAGTTTTCTAGACATTTCTCAGTTCTATCAGCAGTAAAATTTTGTCATTGGAGTTCTTAATATTAGCCCAATTTGAAATTTTAACCTCAAACTTTGTTACAATAATCTCCTGGGCCATTCTTTCAGTAGTGCTGGAGCTGGAATCCTGACCTCTCTGTGGAGAATGGGAGGGGAACGGGGTAGTTTCAGAGTAGCAACTTGCATCCTAAATCCCACGGTCTAGTGTTTGAGAATCTGAGGTTTCAAAACACTCGATGTGTTTTCTGTCGTACATTTTCGCTCTCATTCTCCTTCTTGTGACAATATGAATTTAGGCACAATTGCTTTTTTTTTTTCTCTTGCATTTTTAAACACAATGTTTTTCAAGCTACTGGTCAATTCTGCAGTATTTCTCAGCTTTTTAATTCACTTTACCCCTAGGGAAATATTTGAAACTGTTTTTCCCATAGTGCTCTATCCACATGAAATTTTAATGCCAGAGATACACCTATTCATATGTAATGACCCTTTTGAGGGACACAAACCATTACACTAAGTTTTCTTTGCCCCCAAGTACCCATTTTTGCCCCTAGAGCAACAATATCACCCTTATTAAAAATGCACGATTTAGAGAATTTTTATTAGAATAGTTTTTATATAAGTCTGGAAAAAGATAGAAAATATCAGTGTGTATCACAGTGTGTACAGTGCATTTGGCCTCCTTAGTAATTTTTTTTAGTATAAAGAGTGACTTATTCTGCTTTTTAATTTTTGCAATTTTAACATATCAATTATATATATATATAATCAATTATATATATATAATCCTTTTTATAATATTTATATTGTCAAAGTCTGGACTATTATCTACTTGGTTATTATAGTTGTATAATGATGAGTAGCAGTATTGTTTCAGGAAACAAGAGAATTTCAGTGCAAACACTGTAACTTTTTTTTCCCCCCACTGATTAGACAGAACAAACAAAATAATCAGAGCAGCAGCCGCAGCTCCATGTTCTATGGGAGAAACAAAAACTAGAGGTTCTCAAGATGAAAAAAGCTGCCATTTTTATTGTGGTTTTGTTAGTGGGTTGTATTTGTTTGTGTGTTTTGTTTTGGGAAAGTAGTTAGTGCAAAGAGAACATAACCTAGATAAGAAGGCGTTCTCAATGATTCTGAAGGATTTCGATATAAATGCTATAAAAGCAGCCAGTAATAAGAACGGACAGGCAGAGCAGTTAGATGGGGGCGATTGGTGACTTTGGGCAGGTTGCCAAGCTGTAGCCCTGTGCTTTTCCTCAAGGAAAAGCTGAGACTTTTAGAAAATCATCGAGTTTTGCCAGATTTTTAAATAGCAGCCAGACACGTGGGCTTTTATGGAATCAGTGCTCCACTGGTACACATTTTTGTGAATAGAAAGCAGACACCAGAAGAATGAGCTGAACATTACTGTCATTTGTCACTGGGCAACTTCTAGAATAGTGGAAACTGTCTTTTGATAAGACTGTTCCTAGGAAGGAAAATAGCCAATTGGGTTCACCCAACATTGCTTTCATCCTGAGACAAGCTCATCATTCAAAGCTCATCCATCAAATGGCTAAATATTTGCAAGACACAAATAAAGTGTACAAAATCTTAAGTAGCCTCATTAAGGCATTCTTGACAAATTTCCTTTTAAATAAAAATATTTCTAATATGTGTGTAACATGATTTCTTCTTTTTTAATTTTTTTATCTTTATTGGTACATTACATACACACATCATGACTGCACTCCATAATGGGGATTTGTACCAGTATAAGACACAACTTAATTCTCATTTTTTCCCATAGCCCTACCCACCCTACCACCCCCCCCCATATACATAAAATTTGTTTCCTTACTTTTTTGTTACAATCTCAACATTTTCCCTCTTCTTCCTATGTTACATTGAGCATTTTCTATTTCACAATATATAACATACAATGCTAGAACTCATTTACACCTTTATTTTCTCATACCAGAGAAAAGATGCGATATGTACCTATCTGTGCCCTATTTATTTCTTATGAGGATATCTTCAAGGTATGTCTTTTTAAGTATAAATGATTCAAACTTATCATTTTTTATGGCAGAGTAATACTCCATTCTGTAGAAGAACCACAGCTTTTTTATCCAGTCTCCAGCTGATGGACACTTGGGTTGTTTCCAAGATGTAGCATGATTTCAATATCTAAAAGTAGGCAAAGTGTATGAAGACTTATCTGTGTTTGTTGATGTATCATACTACTTTGATAAGTAATGTCATAAAAAAGAAATTACTAAGGAATCATTTACATTTCATCAAATATAAAATTACTAAGTATACTTATATCATATAGTAATAATTTAATATAATTTTACAGTAATGTAACAATAATCTAAAGCTACAGTTGGATAACTAAGCTTAAAAAGCTGGATGCCTATTTTTGTAAATAAAGCTTTATAGGAACATTTCACTGTCTATTCATTTACATATTATCTATGGCTATTTTTACATTCTAATATCAGAATTGAATAGTTGTAAAGAAGACAGCATAGTTTTTTGAAACTTAAAATATTTAATACCTTGCCTTTTATAAAAAATGTTAGAAAAATCTCTAGACAATTAAAAATTAAAAGTGTTTTATTAAAGGATATGCATTTAAATATATTTATTAATATACAAAGTAAATGTGAAATATTAAAATTATTTTTTAACTTTTAATTCAAAATATTGAAAATTAGACATCAAAATTAAAAGCTAACAAATGATTATGAATAAATGTCAAAAACTAAAGAAATATTTAATTAAAACTGAATTATTCATTTTAAATGTTAATCTTATTGTATATTTTTATTAAAATGAAATTGCTTGCATTTCTAGTTTTAAATGTCTGTTTGCCAATGACTTTAATCATGTTAAGTTTTGATTTATGTAGTATATAAGTGTAAAATTTGAATTATTTAGTATCACAACTGTGTCTTTCATCACTTTATGCAATCATTGGGATTATTTCTACATAACTGCAGAATTACAATTTTGTTGCATAAAAAGTAAAAAGTGTTCTCTGTATCATCACACAGAAACACTTCAGTGTAGGAATACTTCTGTTTGCAAACAATTCAGTTTTCAAACAGAAGTACTCAACAAAATTTTTCTTCCATTTGCAAACTCCACATCCAGGACAATAGGACCACAGCTTCATTATGCAAATTACTGCATTCATTGTGGAGGAAAAAATCTGTTATTCTTTCCTTTTCCCTGAGCTTCTACCACTCCAATTCCTTCTGATTCTGAAATGGCTGTCTCTCCTGTGCACACAAGTACAACTTCCAAACCTCCAAAAGGCTCAGATACCGTGATATCAGGACCATAACTATGATATAAAGAAATATTTATTTGGGACCTAGCACTGGTAGTCACAGAAGGTGCACCACACTGGTGCTCATCGTTGGATTTCAAGTAACAGAAGTTGAAAGTATTTTCTAACAACTGTCTGTTACTTGTGTTTCTGGTATATAAGCCTTTTTGCAGCACAGGTACCGGAATGGAGCTTCCTTACACCCAAGTCTAAATAAAAGCACCTCTGTTGTTGTCATCTTGTTCTCATTTGGAGATAAGGAAATCTGTAACAATGACAAATTTAATCAGAACTGTCTTGCAGGGTCAAGCAAAGAAGTGGATAGGGCAGTAAAGAAACTATATACACAGGTATGAGTAAGATTCAGGAAGCCAATAAGAGGCATGGAGATACTTCTAGGGCAAGTATCATTGGAAAACAGTGGGGGACCATAGCAGCAAGAACACATCAGGGGTTCTCAATTTAAAAGGCAAGGAGAAGGAACAGTTCCCCAGCCCCCAACAGAGCACTCGCTGCCCTCCACCCGGGATGCAGGGAGTTTGAGACCAAGTTCTCCACTCTCACTTTCCTCCCACTTGGGGGCTTTTCCCATCGTCTTTCACTGGGCAATTAACCAAAGCCCAGGAGTGAAGAATCCTTGATGTAGTTGAAGCACACAAGATGAGAGAGAATTTGGGAGGGGGGTTGAGAAGCTGTTAGAGAACATCCAACACTATTTCATTAGATGTACAGACAGGGAAGAAGCCGCTAAAATACTCAGAGTCTGGATCCCATTCCACCTTTAATCATTTGTTTTTCCCATTTGAATAGTCTCTTTTCTATATCTTAAATGGGTGTGTTCAGCCTTTATTTCAGTTGTTAATACCAGTGATGGCTATTTCTGAGATGTTATTTTAGAATCCAAAGATGTTCTTAATGACTCTACTTGCTACTTGGGCTGTCCTATCTGTGGATAGAGCTCTATTCAATACCTCTTTTCACAATGAGATGAGCCTGACTCATGTGGGTGGTTGATGGCCAGAACTCACATCTCATTGTTTGACCCCGCCCACTCTTGTTTTTGTTTTTTTAATCTTTATTGGTACATTAAATATACACATCATGATTGCACTCCATAATGGGGATTTATACCAGTATAAGACACAACTTAATTCTCATTTTTTCCCATAGCCCTACCCATCCTACCACCCCCCCCCCCCCATTCTTAACAGCCTCCTATGGTACTGCTCCGCTGCAGCTATCCTCTGAGTCTGTGTGGTGCAGAGAAGCACAGCAGAGCTGCAGGAGCAGAGATGCTCACTGGAGATTCACAGCTGCCACTACAGCCACATTCAGCCGCTTCAGTAACACTCTCCGGGACGGAGATGCCACAGCAGATCACACAGACAAACACGATGGTGGAATGAACAGCCTGTACAGCCTCAGAAAGTCAGTGGGAAGGGAAATCAAGTCCCTGTTTGCTTGATCCCTCAAAAGTTGAAAATGCTGACGGTACCCTGGGTTCCCTCCCCCATACCTCCACCTACATGGGAGCTCTGGTAAAAATATTAAGAGGCACTCAAAAATATCCTACTGAGAAGTAGAATTCACTTAGCCCAAAGGATGGCAGTCAGGACACTTTAAAAGGTAGCTTTGGCCCCATTGTGCCCAAATCCTTAGCATGCCCTGCCTCCCTCGTCCATTCCTGGCTCAACCTTTTCCAGTCATAAAGCTTGAGAGTATCTGTACTCACAGTCTGTCATCACTTGTGTCATTACCATCTTCAAGAGCTTTTATGGAATCTTGGAAAATCAGAGCTCTAATGAAGGTCTACATATTTTCATTTACACTGACAGCTTTGTCCATAGTCAATTATCTGCCTACTAGATACCCTTGGGCTGTGTGTGTGTGTGTGTGTGTGTGTGTGTGTGTGTGTGTGTGTGTGTGTGTGTATGCATCTGACTATTTCCTCTATCTCTGAAATACATTCATTTCATATTGCCTATGAGATATTACTTATAGGCTTGTTCTCAGGATAATAGCTGGCTTTGCTGGGATTGGACAACTCACTGAGGTCAACACTGCAAGGTATGGAAGTATAGATCCTACATCTCAGGCCTCAGGTGGGTGAATTCCCCTTAAATGTGTCAACAAGTCTATACTCCTTACAGTGACACTGACAATTGCACCTTTGATAATTTCTCAGTCAATTTGGGCTACTAAAACACATTCTCATATACTGAGTAGCTAATAGAAATATTGTTTTCCACTATTCTAGAGGCTGAAAAGTCTAAGACCAACACCTCAGTGTCCACTTTTGATGCACTTATAGTACTGTCTCCTGAACTGCTGTGAAGTCCCTAGGGCATCTCCTTAAGGGCATGAAACTCATTCTTTAAGAGAGAGCCTTCATTATCTAATCACCTCCTTAACATCCAGTCTCTGAAAGTCATTGCACCAAGAATTAGTATACACTAATAGTTGAATAGCACACAAACATTCAGACATCCAGAGTGTAGTGTCCTGTTTCAGCCTCATCATAGCTATGTCTCTACAGAGAACCTCTTCAATGTGTCCCTTGGAATTCTTATCTCAAGATCCATTTCTGGGGATCCCAAATTATGACAGCATCTTGTACAGTGGTAAATAACACAGGTAGCGAGAACCTCCAACCAAGCATTCTTTGTCTTACTGCTGTTGAACACTTACATAGGATTCAGCCTGAGATGAAAAGTGAAGAAAAGAACCAAACATTTAGTTCAAGCTGAAAAGAAGCTCACAGTTCCAGAATGACACTGAAGTGTGCTCACCATGGGGGCTTCTCAGTGCTGCTCAGTCCGCTCCATATCAGTGACTGGCTGAGAGAACCACAAAGGAAGGAAAATAACGTTAATGCTCCGACCTCCCACCTTGTCTGAAATTGTAGGTACAGAGGGTTGTGCTGGTAAGAGCTTTAAAAGCATCTGTTCACCAAATCTTTTGAAAAGTTCTGTAGACTTCTGGCTCTGATCAACAAATGATCGCTGGCTTGCCCCCACTCCTAACATAAAATCCCTCCTTTGATTGCAGAAGCTCCTTCTCTTTGAACCCGCTCAGAGAGAAAGATTTTTGTCAACCCTGTCCTGAACATAGCTTTATTTAACATCTTAATCCTCACAAATCTCACTTTCGATTGATTTCTGATTTCTTTTTTATTGAATCAAGGTTCGTGGATGGCAATATCTTTCCAGAAGGGAGCTCGCCACTTCCTTCCAAATGTAATATGGCCTTTAATTACAGGAAGCTCTGTCAGTGCATAATAGACAAGAGGAGCTCTAGGGAACTCCAAACTACTTCTTATTCCTTGTCAGAGAGAAAAGATAAATGAAGCATTCCCAGCTTGCGGCTTCCTCTTTAAACCCTTTCAGAGACCGAAGGGCAGTTTAAAATATTAACTCTCAAACTCTGTCCTCACAATAGGAACTGCCTGGCATCAGATATTTTACCATATTTGTCTTAGGTAATGTGGGCTTATGGAAAGAATCCCAGAATTTCAGTGAGAAGATGAAGGTTCAAGCTCTAGTTTCATCACTGAATTGTTACGAGAGAAAAAATACCTTGATTTCCTTACCTGTAAATGAACATATAAAGAACCAGTTCCACCTCCTTTAAAAGGCATTCTGAGAAGAAAATAAAATGTGAAATGAAAATTTATACTCTAATAACTACAGAAATAGATGGTATTAGCACTGTTGTTAATTTCACTGAAGTCAGAGACTATATTCCTCCTTTCCAGGTCTAAGGCTGTTTCAATATAAATTCACTCTCATAAATTTTACCCACGTATTTCAAACATGTATGCTTTTGCTTTGCCTATTTGTTTCTTTTGACTTTCCTATTCTTGTATGATAAGGAGAAATAATATTAATGTAATAAAAAGTGAAATAAAACACAATAAGGCAGGGGATTTAGCTCAGTGGTTCCAGCACCTGCCTTGGAGTCCCAAGGGTCCGGGTTAGATCCCAGGTAACCACATACAGCAATGCCTAATCTGGTGACTCATGCCCATCAGCAATCACTACTACATACCACTATGCCAGGCGTGGTGGTTCACATCTCCAATCCCAGCCCTCAGGAGACAGAGGCAGGGGGATTGCTATGAGTTAAAGGCTGAGCTCAGGGCCAGCCTGAACTACAAAGGGAGACCTTGTCTCAAAACAAAACAAAACAAAATAATGTAAGACCTTAAAGTAGACCCTATATCTGAGTAAATGGGCCCTGGTGACATGCACCTTGGGTAAATCTGATAAAGTATTTAGATATTAAACAAAAGAAATATGCTTTGGCCCAATTTTGGAACTTTGCAGCTATTTAAATCTTTTCTAATGCATACATATGCTTTTTTCTATTAAGTGTCAATTGTGTTGTGAGGATTAAGTGCAAGCACACACATATCTGGAACTATTACCCATAGGATTATTACTTTGCCAGTCAAGAGAACCTCAGGAGGGATGATAAGATCACATGTTCCAAATAAATGTCCCTTTCTGTGCAAGCCCCTTTTTAACGGTTCATTCTTCTGTGATGCCTACGCCCATATCTCATGAGTCATAACATCCTTTCAGTTTACCGTCCTGGTTATCTGTTTATTTTCGTTCACTGCCTTCCCCAGGCCTTCACAGCTTCTATTTCCTTCTCACATCCTTTCGTTCCTCTTCCCTAAGTCATCTGCACATTTGCCAACTGTGTTCTTCACGAAGCATAGAATTGAACGCATCACTCTCCTTATAATCCTTTTACTAATTTGTATTTCCAGCATGATTAGTTTCCAATCCCTTTAAATGCCTTGCAAACCCTCTGTATTCCATGTCCCACAGATTCTGATCCTTTTAAGTGCTTGACTTTTTTAACAAAGTGGAATTAGGCCATTTCTCATATCAGAGTTTTTCTTAGTTTTGTACACATATCCCTGTTGTCTTTTCTCCTGGAATCCCTGCCTCCCCCTTTGCTGCCTTTTAAGATATCCCTGATGACGTAGGCAGTCCATAAACGTGAGATGCCCCTCTGGATGAGGCACAGTACCACTGTGAGAGGGTCGGCTTCCAATTTCTTTGCTCATACACAAAACTTTGCTTAAGTCTCTGTTATGTCACTGCTAATATTGTTTTCACATTATCGATATATAAATTCAAATAGTATGACCATATATAAATCCAAATGGACATGAATATGTGTGTATTCATGCATACATTTTCAATATGTGTGTATGTATCCTTATACATCTATCTGTGTTTCTGAAGAAGATCGCTGCCACAGATTAAGTTACCTATTTTCTCTTTTGTTACTACAGTGTCTTGAATAAAATGGATCATCAGTAAAGATATAGGAAGATGCCTGTAGCATATGTTAATTACAAACAGTAATGCAGAGAACTGTAATATTGATTACACTCAAAGCAGGCTGTCAAGAGTTAACTCCACAATTGGCTGCTTTTGAGAAATGAGTCTGTCCGAAGTCTACATGCTGAGGTCAGAGTGATTCACACCCCAGTTCTTTTCCCACAAACCTTCTGACTAGGACAACATTCTAATTACAGCTGTATATTTTGTTCATTCTGTTCCTCGTTTGAGAATGCTTTGTCTTGTCCTTTATGAGTCTTGTTCACATTAATTTCCATGGAAACCACAAGTAACTTGCCTTTACCTGAATGGATTGCCAGTAAAAGTCAGGCCCAGGCCTGGGTAGCACCTTTGTCAGTGGTACCGGCGTTGTCACCCTGACACCCCACTCCCTGTCTCGTGTCCTGTCTTTCAGGGGATGTTTTTCAGGCCTACGCTGTGCACTGGGCAGGTGGGGCTGGAGTCTGACTGCGAGAGGCCCTGTCATAGCAGAAAAAGAAAAAAAAAATGTTTCTACTCAGACGCTGCCTGACTTTCACCTCCCTGAAAAGGACATCATATTGCCACGGCCCTTTCATCTTCTAATCAAAATCTAACTTTGTTAGTGTTTCTTTGTTATTCTGGCAAGTAGATAATGAGATAAAGGAATTTTTGCTTTGGTAGTGAGTGCTAATTATCTCAGTAAAACTCAACACATCAAGGTACAATAAGTGCTAAAAAAGAGGAACCAGAGGGGAAAAGAAGAAATAAAGAGATATTTAGAAAAATAGGCCTTTACAATCTCCTTATATCAGATATTACTCAGCTAGTTACTCTATTTCAATTTAAGGTACCCCACTCTTCTCCCCAATGAAAGAACAAATCCGCTGAAGAAGAATGGAGAGAAGAGATGTTAGCTTTCAGTAGCTGACAGTAGGGAGCATGTTCGAAGAGTCAGAATATCTTCCTAGAGGCGAGTAATCATCTCTCCATCTGAACTGGGACTCTAGAGTGATGAGAAATTAGAATACAAAGATGAACTTTGACCATCAGCTACCAAGGTATCACTTTTCTTTAGCACAACAGCCCACACCTATATTGAGTCTATTTGCTAATAATCTCTAACTTTTCAGTCCCGAATTTGCTATGACAAGTGAGTTATCTTCCATCAGAAAGGTTGCCCTTGCTGACCTGACTCTTGAATGAAGGTCAGTGTTATTATTTAAGAACATAAAACTCAAGCACCAAAGACTGGCCCTTGATGCAGTACTTCCGACTCCTCGCAGAGTTGAATGGGAGTTGTTAACACAGGTTCAAAGGCAAATTTTTGGATTGCACTTTCAGGAATCCTTGATGTTTCTGGGCCTTTCTTCTAACCAGGGCTAACACTGCATTTAGATTTTCACATATCCCCGCTGAGAAGGGACATTTTCCTCAAATGCACCTGGGACCAGTGTGAGACTTTTGAAATGCTGCTGAGCCAAGGCTCCAATTGATAGGTTTATTGAGACATGTTATGTAGTAAGCTGCCACAGCCCAGCACTTTAAAACTCAATGATGTGTAAAGAATGCAAAGGCTGACTGTCCTTTATAAAACCATTAGCAGTCTGTGCTTGGAGGGCTCCTCAAGCTTGCCTCAAGTAGATGAAAGAAAACCCACTATAAATAGACTGCACAGAAAACTTCACCGGGGAAGCTTTCACCTGGGAAAATGCATGCGGTAGGACTGTGCAGCACTGAGCAACACAGATACCAATGAGGCCACAGGAATAGTCAATATTACACTCAGTCCCCGCCTGGCTGCGAAGGTGACTTCCAAGTACTTTCATAGTCGGGGCTCAATATCATTAAAACTGCCATTTTTTTTCATCTGTAAAATAGGTAATAATTGTCTTAGCTCAGGCATATGTAACAGAATGTCATAGACTGGGTTGTTTATAAACAGCAGAAATTTATTTCTAAGAAGCCTGAAGCCTGGGGAGTCCAAGCACATGGCACCAGAAGGTCCATAGTCTGGATAAGGCTGACTTCCTGGTCCATAAACAGCTGTCTTTTTTCTGCATCCTCACATTAGAAAAGAGGTTGTTTGTCTGGCTGGCTGTCTGGTTGTGTTGCCTCATTCACGAAGGCTTGACTCCTGTATTCTAGTCAACTCCCAAAGACTCACCCCCAAAGATGTTCCACATGAATATTGTGGAAATGAATAACAATGAGACATGCCATTTTTTTTCTCTCTAGAACATACATATGTCAGTCATTTCTCAAAACTGTACAAGTGGAGGCTTGTGTTTACATTAGGTAAACACTAATCATACTTCTTTCATAAGACAGCTTGTCACTATGTATCCATAACTGGCAGATTTATGTGAACTAGGGGACTCAAAGTCAACAAAAAAAGCACCAAACAGGAATAGGACATGATTTTTGTTCACCTGATTTTTACAACTTTGACAATTCATAAAACACTTTTTTTCAGAATATAATGTTACCTTAAATGAGATGGATTTAGCATTTCACAAAATCTAGACTTGTCTCGATAGCATTAGGAGATAATTTTGGTCTAGGTGGCTGTAAAAAAAACTTTATGGTCTCCACAGAAGAAAACTGCAAAAAATAGCTTTTCTTTTCTTCTCCTGCCATGAAGCCACCTCCAGAAAATTACCTAAAGACAGTTCTCCCAAAGTAAAAGAACTGTAAGTCACTAGGACAATATTTTGGCTTTAGTCTCTAGAAAATACAGGGTTTTACTGAAGAACACTTGGACATACACAAACATATTCAGCTCAAATCAAAATAAAATAAAATAAAATAAAGATAATTACATACCCACAGTGACATACATTTTTTTTCTAGGTAGCCACTGTTGTAAGAGTTATGTTATCTTATTGATAACTAATAACATTGATTAAATGACTGACTTTCCTGAACAGAACATGTGTTTTATCATTATGTTTCCTTGATGTAATTCACCCAGGAAAGGAAAACTGGAACCCACCTTTTCTCTCCATAGACACAGGAATTTCTAAACCCTTGGAGAACGTATTCTGGGTAGTTCCCTATTTTCAGACCGGAAGACGTGATATGTGTCATAAGAATGAGAGCCTGCAGCCGGATGTGTTCCTGCAGAGTTTCCTCTATCTGATCAGCTTCATGCTGGGAGAGCTTGGTTGTCATAATTCTATACATCCTGCCCTGATATGTCTGAGTTCCTTGTTTAGAAAAATCAAACCAAACGAAACTGTTCCCAGCTTTAAAAATAGCACAATGCAAAGCCTTTGATGTCCTTGATTATTGCGTTGGATAATATGAATTATGTAATTTTTGAACATTGCTAATAGCTCTTACATGACTAAGTACTTCTACTAGCTCCTTCAAAGAATAAAAATACAAAGCACAAAATACGAACTAAAATGCCAGCACAGTGATTTAAAATATATTTTAAAAAACAGGTGGCACTGTCATTTTTTATTACTTCTTTTATATAAATACTATCATTAAGAAATAGAAAAGAGATGAACAATTATTTAATAAGAAAAATAAACATTATCCATTAAAAGATGTAAATATTTGACATAAAACAAAAATATTTAATAAGGTTACACGTATTTGCTGATGCCAAGCATATTTACATAGATTTATTTAATATGTGACCAGATTTAATATAGTTCATGTCCAGGTCAATTGCATTCTTTGAATTTTTATAGGCACGCTGGAAATGTCTCCAGTGTATCACAGTTGAAGTCTGCAGAGTTGTTAAGACTTTGTATTGCCACAAAGGGCATATCATGGTCCGTTTCTGACTTGTTAAATATATTCATTGTAGTATGGTCTTGGAAATTCAGTTTGTGTTTCTGGTTGCAAAACATGAACAGTGTCAAGAAAAACAATTCAGGGGCCATGGAGTTAGCTCAGTGGTTCTGGTGCCTGTCTTGCAAGCACAAGGACCCGGGTTCGATCCCCGGTAACCACATACCACACTGGGCATGGAGACTCATGTCCAGCAGCAACCAGTACCACATACCACAGTGTCAGGCGTGGTGGCTCACACCTATAATCACAGCACTCCAGAGGCAGAGGCAGGAGGATTACTGTGATGTGAGTTTGAGGCTGAGCTGAGTGCCAGCCTGAACCACAAAGTGAGACCCTGTCTCAAAAAACCTAAAAAAAAAAAAAAAAGAAGAAGAAAGAAAAACAATTCAGTCACTGTAGTGAATGTCTCTAATCTCTACTACTCTGCAGGCTGAGCCAGCAGAATATCTAGTTCAAGCCAAGACTGGACAACTGAGTGAGAACTTGTCTCAAAATAAAATGAAAAGAACTAGGGGTGTATTTTGGTGCTCCCTAGGTTCAGTCCCCAGCACTCCACTCTGAAAGAAAAGAAGAAAAGCAAAACATTCCATAGTGGTCATTTTGCAATAAAATTTATCAAACTTATTTACCTCAAATCTAATTAGCATAAAGTCTAATTAAAGAATTTATGACTACTATAGAACTACAGTCACAATTTTTATGTCACCAATATTTTAAACAGTATCTTCTCTAAAAATTATATAGATGCATAATAATCTTATTATAATAGATATTTTCAATCAATAACTAAGCAAACAAGAGCCTCTTCCTTCCTTCTTACTTGAAGATATTTAAGGAACAAAATGAAGTCTTCAGTTTACAAATTCTGCTTATTCATAATTTTCTTTTGGTATCCAGTCTTATTTCTTCAAATATTCACTGATAGTCCAGTAAAAGAAGACTCACTCAAAAGCTTTATTTCAAAAGCCCTTAGATGCCTCCCTTCATCCCTTATCCATTCAACAGCCAGCTCTGTTGCTGGGTCTTGAAATCATGTCCAGCTCACAAGCACTCGTTACCACTCAGCTCAAGGTCCCCAGTGCCAGGCTGATCCCACTCATGCCTCCATGTGCGCTCTTAGCTTTCCATGACTCCGTGAAGTCAGAGCACTCTTTCCAAAATGCACCAGACTGTGTTACTTCTCAAGCCCACCACAACTGCTTATCACACTGAACTTAAAGCAAGTTCCTTGGAAAAGGCCACCAGATCCTGCTTTTTGTACCTGTCACCTCAACTCAGGGCTGTTACGATGTGGATTCTAAATGTTCCTGTCACTCACCATACCTCTGCTGGATGCTTTTCTCTAAACTTTATCTATTTCCTTATTACTTCTCATAAAAGCAGAAAATTTTGCCTACTTCTTCCAAGAGGAACACGTTGTCTTTGCCAAGTGACACAAATATACCTCCATTTATATTTTATATCTTAAAAGTATAGCTTAAAGATAGGACTATAAAAGCGACACCTTTTTACAAAAAGTGCCATATATACATATGTAACGGGTGTGTGTTGAACATAATTTATAGTAGAATTTTCATCAGTACAACATATACTGAAAATCCAAGTTGTTTTCAGCATATCCATGTACATTCAGGGTAAAGTTAGTTGACAACTTCATAATGTAAGTCACTTTTGTTCTTTGCCATATTTTATTTGAATTAGTAACACAATTTTATAACTCAGATTTGAATGTCACCATACAATGTGTGCTAACCATGGTAAGCAAACATTTCCATTTGTTCTCTTACTATAAATTTCTTTTAAAATATCCTCTCTATTTTCTGTACCAACGTGCAATAAATTGATACATTAAAAGTTTGATTTGTGTCAAAAAAAAAAGAGAAACACGTTGTCATCTCTTTTACTGACTGCCCCCTCTTTAAAACTGGAAAAGGCACACACAAAGACATTTGATAAGTTCTATTTGAATAAACAGAAGAGCACCCTTGTGTCACCGGGCACCCTGCTGCCTTCACATTCCATGTGGTCATTGTTCAGTGTTTGTGTTCCTTGCACTATGGTTGACGTAGTCCGCCATGGAGTTCACATACATTTATTGTTATGTCTAGCTTGTATCCTCAGTACTTAGTGCAAGTCAGACCCATAGTATAAATGATGTCTAAACGAACAGAAAATAATGCACTGCCTGCTTTTTCAAATGTTCTAATGGCATATTTCAGGTTAACATATTTCTATAATCAGTAATATACTTGCAGCATGATCTCCTAATAATATCCCCACAAAATAATCCAAGATTTAACTTCACGATCTTTCATAGTTACCTTATTTAAAAGATAAGTGTTTCTTTTCTTTACAATAGACAAAAATCAATTCATTTATTTCTTATGTAAGAGCAAAGTATAACTTCTGGCAATTTTGCAATTATGTTAATGTGCTGTCCATCCCAAAAACATATAAGCACCACCTGCTTTTGTATATTCAGATAAATAGCAAACATTAAATGAACTTTATAAAACCAAGAAAAGAAGCAGGAGCCATCTAGAAACAGAAAAACCTATGCAGCCTGGCTTTGTCTACGTCCATTCCTTTAGCAGCAGGGTTCTTACTAGAAACCATCAGTTAAAAGGTTATGTATATTTTTCCCCTAAACCAGCGCAGATTTATTCCCGTGTCTGGGCTGGTCTGTGGTTGGCTGGATGAGGACTTGTTCATAAGCATAGCCTTCTGGTACAGCACTGCCTTCCCTCCTCCACTGACATTTGGCTTTAGGAGACTTCAGGCATCCCTTTGAAAGCTCCAGAAAACAACCCACAGGAGCAAGAGTAAGTGTAGTGACAACACAGAAGCCTGACATGTTCTTAGATCTCTTCCCGAGGAGTCCTGGGTAACCTACCAGTCTGCGTGTGGTTGCGGCCAGTGCAGACAGCTGGCTTAGACCAGCTTCTTGGCTGGCACTGGGTCAGGCAAACTGGGCAATTCTGCATTGTCTTCATATCCTTGGAAATTAAAATAGAGATTTTATATTGTAGATTTATTTATACTTTCAACTTCCGACTGTATTTAGAAAGTACATGTTCAGCAGGCCATCTTACTTCCATGGATCACCAATTTGTCTAGAAATTTGGGGACTGTCACCAAAATTAACACTGTAGATACCCTTGAGAAGGAGACTCTCACATCCTCACTGAATTTTGTCTTATAGAAACTAAGATTCTCATTCTTCATTTTGACACTTCTCTCACAGTGTGAGTTTTTAGTTGTTTTGGGGTGTTTTGTGGAACTGAAGATCAAATTCAGGACTCTGTCCTTGTAAAGCAGGCATAGTGCCCCTGAGCTAAATCCCTGACCCACAATGTGGTTTCTTAATATAAAAGATATAGCCACTTAAATTACATATGTCACAATGAAATGATTTTGAAACAAATTAATTATCAATATAAAACTTATGGGCATACTCAAAAGTTAATTTCATCACTAGAGGTTTATGTGCTTCTTGAGTCCTTCACTGGTTCTATGCTAACTCTAATGTCTTCTGAAATAATGCCTGCACCCAAATAATTTATACTGGGATATGAGATGATAATTTTAAAGAGACAATGCTGTCAGACTTTCAGCAAATACTCAACAAAAATATTTTGAATGAAAATGTTGAATAAATTCTTCAGTACATTAAAGACATATTTTAGCACTGTAACCTGAAACATGGAACTGTCTTTACCTTTCAATGTACACATTCAGTCCATACATTCTGAAAACTTACTTTAAGCAACAAGGACAGAGCAATAGATAAGCAAATTCCATGCACTGTCATAGATTATATTAATAATGAGAAAAAATGCACATGCACTTTTGTTTACTATAAAATAATAAACAGGAATGGTAACCATAATGTGCCACATTTACTCTGCAGTAAAGACTGTGAAGAGTTATATGCTCTTTCTATCAATTATCTATTCTATGCCTCATTGAAACCTTGTAAAGTAGGGGCACTGAGTGACCGATTTTACGCAGGCAAACATAATTTATGTAAATTGCCCACCGTTCTATCCTCTGTTGCTTGTAGACTTGAAATCTTAAATCAAAGAACTAGTCTCAGTGTTGATAGTCTTAATCTCATGTTATTGTCTTTTTTAAGAAATATTGTGGGTGATAAAGTAGCATAAAGATAAATGAAGCTGAGAGGATGGATAGGCAGTTGTGGGAGGAGTTGTACAGGCAGTGTAGTTTTAATTACGGTGTATTTTTTTTTAATGCTTTGACATTTTCTTTTTCAAGAAGCAGAGCCTGATCTATTTCTTTTTGAATGGAAGTTGGGTTTCATAGTCTAACAAAGGTGTGCTGACTTCCAAAATGAAGCTATGAATAGCACAGGCACTTCCTCTGTTGTTCTTCAACTCTTCATTTAGTAAAGCCAGCTGCCAGGTTGTAAAGACTTCTAACCATTCCTAGAGGGCATCTACATGAGAGAAGGATTCCTCCAGACCAGCAGCATTCGCCTCTGTAGCCTGTGCCTGGGCCACCTTGGATGTGCCTCCTCCAACTGGCTTTCAGACAATTACCTCCCTGGTCACCAATCTGACTACAACTTCTGGCTGGCCAGAACTATGAAACTAAGCTCCTTCCAGATTCCTGACTCACAGAAATAGCATCACATGATAAATGTTTGTTGTTTAAAGCTACTAAGTTTAAGGGTGCCTTCTACACAGCACAGAAAACAGATATGATAATCAAGAAAACGTTACTAGGTAAGGTGATGTTTGAGCAGACTCTTAAAGAACAGACAATGGAAGTAATTCATGGGCAAAAAGAGATCCCCTAGTGAGAAAAAGAAAAAAAGGACAAAAATAGACAGCAAATGTGTTGTGCTCAAGGAACATTTTAACTAGACAGAGACAGAAGAACGGAGTGGTGGGAGCTAAGATGAGAAGGTAAGACTTCACCTGGAGGAAGCTTTATATGCTTTGACAAAATCATTTCTATCTCCCTATATCTCTAACTTGAACCTGTCAAATGCTTATAAGCAAGACTTTGTTGTGAAAAAAAATTACTAGGGTTGCTGTGTAAAGAACAGATGGCAACAAGGCAAGAGTAGATTCTTTTAGAAAGCTGTTTTAGTGATCCAGTTGAGACAGGACAAGGCAGTGGGTGAGGACAGTTGTGCTGGAGGTGGTAGGAAAAGAGCAGAGTGTCAATTTGAGATGGAGATGTCTGGGCTAATGTAGGATTTTGATGACATGTACTAGGGGATTTGGGGCAAATGAGTGATTTTAAGGTCTGCTGTCACTGAGAGGAGAAAGTATTTTAAGGGTCCAGAAAGCAGTGATTGTATTGAGGGTATGTTGACACCTTCTTTTCCTGGAGCTTATCGGGCAGAAAATGGATCAAGAAGACAAATAGGAAGAAATGCTTATTTAACTTTCCCATTCTATTCTTTCTGAGAATGTGATATATCTTTTCATGATATAAATGTTGTAGTTATAAAATGTGAAATTAAAAATCAAGAGAAAGATCGATAATAAAATAAAATCATTCTTTGGGTGTTTGTCTTATATAAAAGGATATAGAATTCCCTTATGCCTTCTTAATGTCAGGGACTATGACACTGGCAGTAGGACAGCTGTTGGAACTGGGTAGACACTATTTGATGGCAGGGAAGTTGTTTGGGGCACTGTGCTCAGGAAGCCTCAGCTCCTCTACTGTGCTGGCAGTTCTGCGGGTGCCCTCTGAAAAGTTCAAAACCGTTGCTCAATTCCATAGCCGCTCATGACTACATCAGTATACAAGTAATTTTAAACAATTAACAATAAGAAAGTCCCAAGAAGATCACAGTGAGTGATGTAGAAAGGTAGTCGAGGAAAGTATCTCCGGACAATATGTTTTAGATATTTTTGGAGAGCCTCGCATAGCTGTAAGCAAGAAACATACAGAGTCACCTGTCACCTGCCACCAGCCACCTGCTCCTTCTTTTAAGAAAAAGCCTATAAAGTTGTCAGTTTTTTAAAAATGTCACATATGGTTCTCAGGAACTTCATGATCCATATTCTTTGCTCTTCACCTGTCTTCCCTTCATTATTTAGGGAAGAATAGCCTAGAAGGTCAAAACAGGTCCTCGTCTGAGGTACAGGAAGACTCTTAAAATAACAAAAAAGGATATTTGAAAGTCAAACAGCTGGAAATCCAAGATGTCAGACTCTAGCTCTTCCTGCTTCTTAGCATCCACGAGCTCGTCTAGGACTACCACGCTTGCCTTTTCCTTTCGGATTATTGATAAGTATTCTATTTCACATCTTTCCCTGCTCTCCTTAAAATTTGTCAGTCACATAAATTTCACGTGCAAAAGCTAATTGAAAGTAACCTTTGTTTATCTTAGACCGAAGTCGTACAAGCTGGGGCATAATTACCACATTCCCTCCCTTCCTCGGGCTGTGCACACACATGCGTCAAGATGGGTCTTCTTTCAACCTGAGTTCCTAAAGGATCATTTAAAAGCATCTCTGCTGCTGCAGTGAAACACAGCCATAGCTGACTGATACACTCAAATTTCATTAACATATAAAAGGATGTGAGGAAAACTGTATAACCAGAGAGGGCCAAGAGCTGGCTCTAAAATATCCAAAAGTGAATCCCTGGTGACCAAGGATTTCAAGGAATAAGAAAGCATGTGTTCTAGTTTCTTAATACGAATCCCTGCCTGGCCACAGTTAAGTACTAATCTCACGAAGAGCTGGCTGGTTTCTTCGGTTGCCAGAGCAGCCTCAGGAGAATTCCTTGAGAAGTGAGTTGTACCATGTCTGAGTGTAAGTTAATGGAAACAGCAGGGCTCAGGCACAGGTTGCCAAACATAAAATTGCTTGATTTTTCCTGAACTGAAGCCATTTTACTACTTTTAACAGAGGCAGAGATAACATTGTATATTTTCCCACTCATCTTTGTTAGAGACACACTGTATGCTATTGACATTGCTGGGTTTGTCATTATGAAATACATACAGTTCCATAAATGAACCTCTTCCCTCGAAGATTTAATTAACTAAATCACATGTCATGGCTCTCTCTATTCACTTGATTAGTGTCCAGTGAAAAATTGATTGCTGTCAAACCTCATGGTTTATTTTCTTCCAGCATCTACAGAGCGCACTATTTCCTAGTTCTCTTCATTTTTGTCACTGGGGATGGTGTTATGCATTTGTGGAAGTGGAAATAAAGAATTTATAATGTTTATCTCTGGTGATTTCCCTTTATTATACATAAGAATACCACTACCTTACCCATTATGAGCAGCAGTGTATCAAAAAAAAGTTTTTGTTTTTCCTTATTCCGAAGATACTAACATAGGATAAGTGAACTCACCAACTCCAAAGTTTGATTTTTGGCAAAACCAACCACAATCTACAGGATTTGGGGCATATTTCCTCAGCTTTTCTGTGCTCATTCATTGCAGCAGCCAGTGCTTACTAGAGAAACAAACAGAATACAGGGTAACAAGTACACACATATTGTTAAGCTAGGCTTGCAATGGCTTCCATAGGTTCAGATGTGGAAGATTGCAAAGTGGCCAGCTGTGCACCGGACACCGAAGGACCCAGTTGAAGGCCCAGTGCTGTGTCACTCCCTGTGTGAGTCCTTTTGAGGAAGCTGAACAATCTAAGTTGAAGAGTGATGTCTAGAAGCCAGGGCATGCACCCAAGGCCAAGATGGAGCATGTCTGAAAAGAACAGAAGCTGGCTTTCCTTTCCTTTTCACTCCATTCAAATGTTGCTCTGCTGCATTTAGTAAATCCCCTCGGCCACACCCACAACTATGCTGATGCAGGTTAGCTGGGTATTTCTTACTCAACTTAACATGAAAAACTGACTATCACATTCACCTACTCTAAAAAGAGAGTGATGATAGTTTCTGTTTGATAAGGTTGTTGTGAAGATTGGATGTGGTCACAAATAAAGTATTTAGTATGGGTGCCTTAAATAGTATAAGCACTTAACAGATGTTAACTCTTATTTCTGTATTTAACAGTGCTTCCCTAGGGGGAAACTGTAAATTATATGTATAGTTTTTCTGCTTAAGATAAAGTAGAAAGGGAGGAAGAATAGTTTGGGAACATTAGTATATGCAGCTCATGTTTTGTTTTGTTTTCAAAAAGCAAATATGCACAGTTTGATGCTTGAAGAAAAAAATACACATTGATGCAGCACAGTTTACATTATTACAATCCTCTGGTGCTATCCCTAATAATACTTCCTTGAGATCAGTAACAAGGTTATTTCTTTTTTTAAATTAATTTTATTGGTACATTTTATATGTACGTCATGATCATACTTGACATTCAGACTTTGTACCAATACATGATACAACTTAATTCCCATTTTTTCCATTTCCTGTTCCTCCCTGCAACCTCCAGGTCCCTGTATATATAAGCTTTGCTTCCTTTTCTTAATCATCAATTGTTTCTTTCCTTTCTTCACTTATTCATACCCCCTTTTCCCCATTGAATATTTTCTATTTTGCAATATCCATCATATGCAGTTTTACATTTTACATTCACAGTCACAAACTAAATACTATACTATACTCCTCGAAACACTGACAAATATATACTTCCCAGTCAACCTTGTATTTTACTTTATTGGAATCTGGGATTAAATATATTCTCTGAACTCCTAATAAGATTCTCATCATTTTTTATGTTCAGGAACCATTCTCATAGAGCATCTTCAAAGTCAAACTTCATATGAATCTATGTTTAGTTGAAACTTGCCTCAAAATATGTGTGTAGCTTCTAAAAACTGACCAGCTGATCAGTTTTATAAAGCTACTACAGTTGGTTAATATCAGAATGGGAAATTTATACTACCTTCCTTCTTTCCAGTTTTGAATTACAACATGTGCTTAGATCAGTGAGGAGTTAATCGCAGAAATCTCTCAGGCTGGTTTATTTTTTTTCACAAAAACCTTTAACAGATAGAACTATGTGTTCCACTTAATGAGCTCTATATAAATTATCATCCAGCTAAAAATAGTTCTAGAAACCCAGCAGCTCTGCCATAAAGCATACAGCAAGCACACGGAACAGTCTGAGCAGCAAAATGGCTGTTTAGATGACTTGTCATTGAGAGTTTATTCTTTCACTAAGGAACAAATTAGTCCATAGATTCAGACATTTACCAGGGTTCAGTATCTGAAAGGTTGTACATTACAAAGCTGACATTTTCTTTGACACAAAATGGTGCCATGAATCATAGCAATCTATGACCCAGCGCCTTTTAGCCCCAACTTTTTAAGATTTTAACTTTGCAAGCCAAATTAACTACTTCATTTTGATCAAAGTCAGAGGCAAACTGAATCTAACATGCATATTCATAAGTATCAATGGAACTATGTCATCATAACCAAGTTATTAAATTGTTTTAAAAACATAACAGCTATCACCCAAGACCAAACAGCAACTACATCAGAACTGAAAGAAAAGCCAGGCGTGGTGACTCACACCTATAATCCCAGCACTCAGAAGGTAGAAGCAGGAGGATTGCTGTGAGTTTGAGGCCAGCCTGACCTACATAGCAGACCTTATCTCAAACAAGGCAAAACAAAACAAAAGGCAAAAATAAATATATATTATTTTCTATACTACATTTAGAAAAGCACTCTCTGCAATCTATGTAATTCAGAAGTAGTGACTTTTTTATAGCAAGTTATAGAACCCACAAGCCAACCTAAAACATACCACCTGCTATTGCCATCACAGCAGCTCTGCTGGTTTTCTTCATGTGATTATTACAGCTTATAATTATTTATGTTCTCATCACTTTCCCAACCTTCCCACCACAATAGAGCTAGTACTTTTTTCTGAAGCATTTCCTTCTTGTTTTCCCCTCAGCAGTAAAAATAACACTTGACACATGAGAGATATTCAAGAAATATTTACTGAAAGAATACACACAAGCTTTTATGTAAGAAAATATGATCTTGGCACTGTACTAGGCATATTCAGATATTTTATTATCCCGAGGAGTTTGTCAAATAGGCATTAGGTTTATTTTGAAAGTATGGAAATTACATTCAAAAGGATCATTTAATCTGCCCAGTATCTTCTGTCTTAAAAAATGATGTCTTTTCTATTATTTCTTCTCTCTCCAACAAGAAAAGTTAACATCTGGCCTTTGTCTAAACTCCCAGAGAACTTTTCAAAGAAGCACTTTCTCCCACTTCTTATGAATCCGTAACACCTTACTAAACTAGCAGGCAGCAGTAGTGCAAGCTAACACCATGCCTTAAACTTTAAACAGAAACAGATACTAGTACAGTTAGTTCCATGTTACTTAATTACAAACAATAGAAAAACTCAGTTTAAAAAGAAAAAAAACAGTGAGGATAAATTCTATATGTATTCTTAGCCCAGTGAACATGAGTCCTGGAGGCCTGACTGATATTCTTTTTTCCCATATGTCTTCCCCACTCTTCCCCACATCACCTTAAGTGAAATCTTACTCTTGCCTTCCCTAAGATTCCTGCAAAGTCCTTTGCTACATTTACCCTAGAGACCTGTTATTAATAGTAATTCTTGTATTGTTCATATTCCAGGTCTCTTCTGCTTGTACATTCCTATTCATACCTACTTTAGAGATGATAGCACAGTTTGTCTCTCCCCTCTTCCAACCTCTAACAGTAATAACATCTTATACTTACTTCACATTCACTATATGCCAGGTGCTATACTCAGTACATTAAACAAATACTTTCCTAGGCTAAGTAGTCTTCAAGGTAGATAAGCTTTACTCAGGGGAAAGTTGTCCTAGTCAGAGCTTACTAGAGTCAGAAGTAGAGGAGTGCAAGACATCTGTCTGTGCAGTAGCAGCCTGCGGGGTCCAGTGGAAGACTTGGAGCCCACAGCAATGTCCCATGCAGGTCGGTATCAGAAGGCTGAGGAAATGACATTCCAGATGAAGACAAGTGTTGAAGCTCCTCTGAAGAGAGAAAAGAGACAAGACTCTTTAGAAGAAAAACCACCAATATTCCTTCAAAGAGAAGCCACTGCATGGAGCTTCTCCAAGAAAGAACAGCAGAAATCTCTCCTTCAGTTCCTTCTCCTTTTGATACTGTTCAACAACAACCCTTCTTAAAGTGGGTCTTTCATGCCCAGAACATGGTGACTCAGTTTAGCTGGGTGCTCCCCTCTCAAGTTCTCAGTTAGTCAGTTAACCACCGCAGAAGTAGATCCAGAAGATTCATTTGCCAAATGCACTAGCACTAGGTGACTTTGCACCTCACAATGTGGGCTCTTCCCAGGAGTAAATGTGATGGAGACTAATACAAATAGTTATTTCTCATCCCAGTCAATGCTTTGCTTCTGATTTTTAGCTTTGTTAAATTTCTAATGATGATATAAGTAGAAAGATAATAACAAGCCTTGCAAAATGCAGCCCTGTCCTCCTGACAAATCTAAATGATTCATTGCACACTGGTACCATAGAGAAAGCTCTGGTCCTGGCCTTTTTATCTGTCAAATCAAGATTTCTAATTTCATTTACCTTCTGTGAGCCTGTATCCTTCCAGAAGCACTGGTTATTCTAGCCACAGAGAGCTACTGAGCCTTTCACAAGTGTATAAGATTCACAAAGCCACAGTTCTACATAATGTCCATCCACTTGGAACATTTCTTAATTCTTACATCTATTGAAATCTCAACTTTCCATGTTACTGCTATTATAGTTTCTTGCAAACCTGTCTCCATTCCCTACAGTGCTAACTTCCTCCTTCCTCTACAGTTATCTACAATGCTATTATTTCATATTATTAAGCAATGTTGTTTTTGTCAATGGATGTCTCACTGTCTTCACAGAGGTTACGAACATTTCTGAAAGGACAATGCTTTACTCAGTTCTCCTTCCCACACATTACAAAAATTCTAGTTGGCACCATAGAAGCATTTGATTCATTAAGAAAACAGAACAGGTGGTGTAGAAGCAAAGTATTTGTCTTCCTAATTTTCACATCTTCATATACATAAATTCTACTATTTATGAAAGTCAAGGACAAAATGTTCAGTTATCACAATGATTTCTGATCAACAGAAATTGCAGTTGATTTTCTAGAAAAAAAAGTTAAGGTTTATGTCTATTAACTGAACTGAGAACAATGCTTTCTGCTAGCATTTAAACGATGGCTTATCAGTTATGAAAAAATGAGCACTTGATTAGTTATGGCTAATTTTTTTCACTTACTATTATATTTCATATTGCTTCTCAGCCTTTTGGCTAAAATTAAGTGTATTACATTTCATATATTTCAGGCAAAATGAAAATTAAGAGATATTTTATTGGAGATGAAATAGGTGTAAGCTGTTTTTTAAACAAACTTGTTTCAAGACGTCACCCAATTTACACCTTTACTGTTCTGCCTACAGCAGACAAATTATTCTAAGTTCACCACACTATTTCTTTTTTACAAGCACAGAGAAAGGCTACATTTACCAGACTCCTCTGTAGTCAAGGGGCATATATGACTACATCTGATCTATGTAAGGAAGTGATATAAATATCTTTTTTAAAAATATCATAGGAAAATCTCCACCATCCTCTTCCTGCTGTCATGACGTTGGAGGACACGGCCTCAAATGGTGGAAGGATGTTATCTGTCCTGAGTTGGACTTGGTATGATTATGACATGAACTTGTGTTGAAATGCTGGGGAGTTTGGAATTCCTGTGGAACAATGATGTGAAGAATGGAAAAGAAGGCACTGACCTCTCTGGATGAAGCCATGAGTTTAGCTCATGTTGAAGAATCCTGAGAGTTGTGGAGCAGCATGTGGATCAGAGAAATGGTCTCAACTTCATCTGTGAGTTAGATATCTCTCTTCCCTGTCCCCACAGCAGAATGTACAGTGCCCTTTCCATTATTGCTGTTAGGCACTTAGAGTACTTTGTATTCTTATTTTCTATTCACTCACCTCCCCCAACTGTGATCTCCTTGAAGACAGATGGTGTTTTTAGTCCTTCCCTACCCAGTGCTTATCACTATGTTTACCTCAATAAACCTGTGTGGACTGAGGAAGAGAAGAGAGAAAACATAGCCAAACCAACATCCAAACATAGAGGTGCTTTCCCAAGCAGACCTGTAAGGGGTGATTCCCTTCACCCCATCACATACTTATGACAAAACAGCCCATGTAGCCCCTGGCAGAGAAAGGAGGTGGAGCCTTTATCTTCCTGTTTTCACCTCTCAAACCATTGTCTTAGGGATTCAATGGACAGGACATAAGGCAGCTCAGACACCACAGATACCCATGCGCGGTCAGGGGCATGAGCAGAATTACAGCACAAGAGTAGTGAGAACGAACCGGTGAGGGATGAGGAAGGCTCCTGAGTGGGGGTTAGTGTCACTTGGGTTATGTTCACATGCTTTAGGACCTCAGTCATTATTATAGGATGTACAAAGTCCCAAAATGCAAGAGGAAATGAATTTAGGATTGATACAGAAAATATCTACATTTTATTAAGATTTAACCTCTGTCAGTTCATTTCCTTCACTTATAAAATTAGCAGGACTAGCCTGCTAAACTTCTAAACTGTCACATGAAATTTCATTAAAATACATGTATTTATATGTAACTAATATATATATATATAAAACATATATATAAGCAGTAATATATACACACATATATATATACTAGTATATATATAAGCAGTAGTTTATATATACATATACATATATGTATATATATACATATATATGCATATATATAAAAAATAAGTAATTGAGAGAACTACCATGGCTACATGGGTTAGGACATTTGTGATTTTAGGCAGGAAAGCAAGCATTCCCATAAGTGGTCAAAATATAATTGTGTCTATACTGTGTTATCATTTGTCTCAAGGTTTAAATAGGTGAAGTGATTATAAAAAATCACATGGTTCAGTGACTTCAATTGACAATAAAGTGCTTAAAACTACACTCGTCAAACATCCAAGATTAAAGGCAATTTACTCTTCAACTGATTCCTTCGTATCTCTATAATTATCGGTGAAAAGTAAAAGCTGTTAACTCCAACGTTCAATAAAGAGGGTTAATCCCTTTAAAATGTGAGAGTACCCATCAGCACAGACACATGCATGATTTCTGCAGCTACTACTTGAACCAAATTGAGGCTGATGATAGTGTTAATGCCAAGGAAAAGGGAAATGTTAATTTTCAAATAATAATAATAATTTTGGCTGTGATGAAGGTAGGGATGCAGAAGCAAAGCAGTGGTTTAGAAAATAAGCATTTGAACCGTATTCTGGACTCAAAAAATGCAAAATAAAAACAAACAAATACCAACAGAAGGATGGAATGAAGGTATCTGACACTGATGTAATGTTTAAAGAACAAAAATCTATGAAGATAGGAAGTAAAGAGTGGAAATGAGTAGTGACAAGCATGGTTGCTGGACACAGATGTGAGGGGCCAGCTGGCTAGTCTCACTGTCAGTGTGCAAAATTGCTCACAATGTGCTGGACAGTCCGCAACTGTAGGCTGGCCAGACACCAAAATATCTGATGGACCCTCAAAAAATGTGGCACTTCTTGCTCCCAGACAGTCAAAGATAAAACGCTTTGATGGAATACATTGTGGGTCATATCTCTCTCTTGGTGCCGGCTTTTAGAGTGAGTATTATTGGTTTGGTATGCTACAGTTTCTGTGATTCCATTGCAACTGTTAGTCGTTCCCTGGAGATTTTGGTTTTGTGTGTGGAATTTTACTGATTTCCAACAAAGGTTTATATTAAATTTTCCAGTTAAGAATGCTATACGGTTGATTTATGCCACCATCTGTCAGTACACTCCACGTGACAGAGTAATTTCACTTACATAATAGGTCTAATATCTCTTTTCTGAGATAGCATTTCCTGCAGCTCCCTGTCACAAAGTTTTAATTTAATGCTAACAAGGAAAATCTATATTTTCCTTCTCTCTTGGTAACTACTGCTAGCTTGCTTTCTCTATTCTGAAGGTGCTTAAAAGATAGCAGATGATGGATAAAATGTTTTCTCCCCTGACTTAAATTGCCATCCTGAAAAATAGTCCCATCTTTAGATGTCTTTTTTTCTTCACATACATGTCTGAGATATTCATTTATTTCTTTATCCCTTCCACATACATTAACAACTAACATTTTCTATCCCCCCACCCTCCTGAGAACCTGCATACTGAGAACACTGGTACCCAGGAGCCTTCAGCATTGATATCCAAGGACAAATAGATTTTAAATAGACAAGATGATGTCAAAGAATGACATGGATGAGAGAGAAATCTATGGAGGAAGAGGAACATGGGAGAAAGGAGAAACGGTCCCATTTTCCAGGGAGTCAGAGGGAGACCCCTGAAACTTCAAGGATGACAAGTGTCCAGCGATGCTTAAAAATATGAGCTGAACTCTTTCTATGCTTCTTTGGTTCTCTGTGCATAGCTGCAGAAACACTCTAAATAAATCTTACCAGTTTTTTCTAGATGATGGGGCTTAAGTGGATTTAAATTAAATATACATTTAGATGGGTCAAAATATGGAATTATTTGTACATCTTTCCTATAATTTTTAGCCCCATAGTATCACACACTTACTATTACTTAATTCATGTCAATAAAATTGATTTTGCTATAAATTTATCATGATTATTATTCAATATATCTTTAGTACAGATGAAATAGATTCAAATAATAAAAGAGCATTACATTGTTGTCTTTCTTAAAAATATCTTTTTGCTTTACTGGTCACGGGTAGGTAATGTCTGTTGGTGAGGCCCACACAGCCAAGGAGAGCATCTAAATTATACCAAGCAATCCATGAAACTATGGACTTAATTCAGGATATTCACTGAAGATGTACATAACAGAATATTTTAATAGTTCTACATAGTTTCATAACAACAATTTACTATGCATTATTTCTAGGAATATCAACATACCCACTAATAATAAGTAAATTAAAATCAAAATTAAGGGCCGGGGATTTAGCTTAGTGGTTCTAGCTCCTGCCTTGCAAGGGCAAGGGTCTGGGTTCGATCCCCAGTAACCACAAATAACAACGCTGGGCGTGGATACTCACACCCACCAGCAGTCAGTACCACATACCACAGTGCCAGGTATGGCACTGTAATCCCAGCACTCAGGACGCAGATGCAGGAGGATTGTTGTGAGTTCAAGGCTGAGTTCAGAGCCAGCCTGAACTACACAAAAGTGAGACTTGTCTCAAAAAAGTTAACCTCCCTTGGGCCGGGGAGATAGCTCAGTGGTTCCAGCACCTGTCTTGCAAGCGCAAGGGCCCAGGTTCGATCCCCGGTTACCACATAACAATACTGGGTGTGGAGACTCACCCCAGCAGTAACCAGTACCACATACCACAGTGCCGGGCGTGGTGGCTCACACCTGCCATCCCAGCACTTGGGAGGCAGAGGCAGGATTACTGTGATGTCAGTTTGAGGCTGAGCTCAGGAACAGCCTGAACCACAAAGTGAGACTCTGTCTAAAAAAAAAAAAAGTTAACCTCCCTGTGAACAACAGTCATGGGACTCACAAAGTAATATGATATGATGATCTATGAAGACAGTGTATTCTGCAGACTATAGTTTAAAGTTTATGCCAACCAACACAATAACATGTTCGGAAACAAACTTCTCTCCCCCACCTGCATCTCAGTCAGGTTGCATCTTCCCTTCATTTACTCAGAGCTCTCTAACAGACAAACAACCACCGATTGTTGTCAATATCATCTCTATTTTCATAATTTCCTTGCTACCTAAGTGGTCCTCTGGTTCTGATTTGCTTTTGGTGGCTCCAGAAAGTCAACATAAATCTGTTTTCTCTAATGACACCAGCTTGTTGTTCCGTAAAAGCAATGGACCATATATATATATATATATATATATATATATATATATATATATATATATATATTTCTTTTTTACATTTCAAAATGGTGTCCTATCTCCATAAATGGCTGTTATCCCTCCCAATACATCTCCAGCTCACTGTCTGTCATTCTTCCTCTGCTGTCCAGCATTTGAACGTTAAATTCTACACCACACTAAAACCCCTGCAGCTCCCAAATAGCCCATTCTCTCTTATTTCTGCAGGTCTATTTTTAACTGAAGTGTTTTACAGCCCGCTCATCCTGCAAACTGATACTTATCTTTCCAGGTCACTTCAGTATCTGCATCCTCTGTGAAGCCTCCCGCCTCCAACTTCTTCCAGAGGCAGCAGCAATCACAAACGTCCATTCCCACTTCACGGGCATATACCTTTAAACAACATCTCTCCTCGGATTATGATCACTTCCATGTTATTTTGCCCCTCAAATTCCAAAGTATTTTTAAAAATAATTCTTATTTACTTCTGCATTTTCTATAATTTGTATATTGATTTCACAACACATCATTCTGAAAATCAACAGTTAAATATAACCTCGTGTTCACATGCTGTAAGCTGCACTGTTTTGTGAGGAGACGCATCTAAAACTAAATGAACAGTTCCTACACTGTGGAGACAAAGTCAAGCATTTAGCTGCGTAGCTGAGTGTGGATGCTCCCACACAGGTTGACCTCACCAGCAGGCTCCCTGCCATCCCAACAGATGGGCCCAGTAGTGGCGGCCAGTAGACCATGCCGTCTATCAATCATCTTTTTTTTTTTTTTTAGATTCTCCTCATTTGTGATCGCTTTGAAAACTGTTCATTTTAAACTTTGGTGTCTAAAATTAACTAGTTAAATCTGGAATTATAGTATTATAGCAGTAAGTGTTGTTTGGAAAACAATATTGCAGATATTATAAAATAGATTTTATTTATTTTACACCAAATGTACTGGTGGAAAAGGTTAATAATTGTAATTGTATTATTTTTCATGGATGATATGTTCACAGAAGTATTTTCTACACTAGTATGAAGTCAGTGTTCAGTGCTTCCCCTACTGTTATTAATAAACATATACTCTGGCCTACAAAAAGTGACAAAGCTATAAAGCCAGGATTCTGAAAATGTGGGTCATGATGCTATTTCTAAACAGAAGACAATAACATAATTTCTTTGTTTTACTATTTTTATAATAATAGATTTTAATTACAAAATCATGAAAATTCATTTCTTCCAGAAAGATAATTAAATGCATTTTTGCAAAGAACTGTGTGTATATATGTGCCTATACTTTACATATTAATAGTTGGTATCTTCTTCTGCCTTAATTACTGCTTCTTAATTTAACTTTTTAGCTCACTAGATTCTGAGTCTCTTGAGGCACACATTATACCTCATGCAATGCACTTTGCATAATCTCTCCTTGTTTTCTAAACAGAAGCAATAATGTAAAGACTTTTTAGAGAAAACTCTAAGATTATACTTAAAAATGTGCTTTCAAAGAAAGATGTGTTTCACAGAAGAAACAGCAAAGACACAAAGAATTTATTTCTATGAAATGTATTCCAACCATCCTGTTTCTGAAGCTGTCCATCATCAGACATGCTCCTGTTCCATCACCTTAGAAAATATATTTCATTTCAGAATTGAATCCTTCATGTGGGCTGATTTCTTTTGGCTCACCTCACAGAGCTGCCCTCAATAAGTCTCTGCTCAATTTCCAGGGTGGCCTGAGTGAACTCTGATTATCAAATAGCTTATGGATAATCACTCAATTTGTTTATCAAATGAAGCAACACAGCATCTCTTTCAAGAACTACTCCATAAATGTTAGTGGTGTGAATAAAGATTTTCAAAAGGGAGCCATTGAATGATTATCTGAATAACAAAACACCTATCAGATCTAAATGTGCATTTCTAACTGTTACACATTCTACAAATTATCAGAGGATAGAAAACTGTTCCTTCTTTAACCTTCTAAGAATTATCAAAGTAATATGTCAGATATACTAATAAAATGAGCAGCTAAACCCCCATGACATACTGTAAGAAGTAAAATTATGCATCTTCTAAATCCACACAAGTCTTCCTTCCACTGAACATATCTGACCAGCAAAAGAGAGAGGTCACAGGTGAAAACTCACACAGCCAAAATGAAAGCTACAGACACACAGAGGAACAGATGCCACAAGCTAGAAATAACAGACAGAGATCTGAGCCAGGCTATCAGACAGCATACAAAACAAATGCATTTATTCTATTTAAATGAAAAACAGAAAGAATTAAACATGTATATGAGAGACAAAACATGGTAAAATAATTCTGAATAAAAACCAAAGATATTATTTCATAAGAAAAATACCTAGTAATCAAATTAAAAATTCAAAATAAGACTGGAAGGCAAATAAGACACAAATAAAATAACTAAGGCATCAGAAGAATGATCCAAATGCAGTTCAGAGAAACAAAGCAGCAGAAAATATGAAAGAAGCCAAAAGAGTTGGGAAATGGATGGAAAGTTCTGGTGGGTGTCTATTTGCAGTTGCACATACAGACAGGAAGTATAATGAGAAAGGTCAACCTGGTCCAAGAAGACTTCTCTTGGTAATATCTAGGATCACACAACGATTTCCTTAGGCAAGCAGCTATAAAATTTATGACTCCATTGTAGCCTTGGTGGACTTTCCTTAATAAAAGCAGGCCATCGGCAGTGATGTTGATGCTCCTCCTAAAGCTGAAATAGCTCTGGAGCATAGAAAAGCATGAAATCTTTCTATGTTATATTCTGCAGAGAGGTACTTCATTTTAAACTAAGTAGCACTAACCTGCTGAAAGTATCAATTTAGGAAGAATGCGAGAACACAGGCTTTGCCTCTATGAAGTCAAATCTGTGAGCCATAGTTGTCAGCATGCACCCCAAAAAGAAAACAATATTTGATGGATTTTTTGCAGTGAAAAACTCAGCCTGCCAACATGCTTTTCACTCTTTTTGACATCAATATCACACTACCGACTAAGTAGTGCACCAAAAACGAATGACTTGGCCAATAATGTTACTTTTAGACTCAAATTTTCTTAACTCTCCAGAGAAACATTCTGACTTAGAGTAAGAAATACTCGAAGAACATTGAAGAAACAGTCAGCTTAACTGATAAAGGCAAACAGGACTACAGCGTGCCTTCTCCAACTACATTCTCCAATACAGAGAGATTCACTAAATCTTTTAAATGCTCTTTATAATCGAACAATTGCTTACAAATCCTTGGCTTTCATCTTGAATTTTATGACAACTCTTTTGCATAGCCCAGCACCTGGCCCAACTTTGATAGCAATTCATATTAGTTCAACATGGCGCTGTGGAAGGAAGCGGCACAGCTTCTCCCTGTGGGCAGAAGCCCTCTTCTCTAGCTTCATTTGCTAAGGTCTACTTGCTCCTATATTTCAATTTCAGGATGAATTCCTAAGGGAAGTTCTTCCTGATTATGCCACATCTTCTTTGCTTAAGTAAGTTCCCTGAATCTATGGTAAAATATTTACACCTCTGTTAAATCTATTTACCACACTGTCCTGTAAGGGCTTGTTAGCATGTGTTTCCATCATTACTTTCAGATATGAAATTGTGCTTTAATTGTTCTGTATCAACAGAAGTAAGCATACTTTCTGTCATCTAATAAGCACTGAATATCACACAAATAGGCAAATGGCATCTAGTAGTCATTCAATTAACATTGATTGGTTAGATGAATAGGAGGACAAATAGATTAAGAGGAAAGATAGCTGAGTGTGTGTTCAGACAGAAAGATCAAGAAAGGTAAACGTACCTTCTTGTGTATTTTCCAATAGAACATTTACCAAAACACCCAACCAAGCTATCATTAGGTTAGAGGGTTATATAGGACTACTCACTTGTTACTAGCTTACAAATTCTGTTTCAGTAATGAAAATAGCAGTTGCTTTTGTTGAAGTTGAAATGATTAATGAAATTGTGGACCTCACCTCTGCCAAAGTTACTCCCTGGAAGTACTTTCGGGACAGCAATGACTTTTTCAAATCCTCATTTAGTTCTGCAGCTGGCTCACTCCAGGGTTGGAACAATCGCTTTCATCTGAGAAAGTAAAACCATCTTTTACATTAGAGGGTGCACTGAACTGAGCACCATACCCAGAGGACACAAGTGGAAATCATTTAGCGATGCCTGATCTTTCCCTTCACTCAAAACCAACAGCAAAACAAGCTAGTTCAGCAAATTGAGGCTATAAATAATACACAGCACTTCATCACTGCAGCTACCTCTCTGTACAGCATCCAAGATGCCCCCGGGCCTGGATGGAGCAGTCTTATTAGAACACCAGGGGGACAGAGGAGCCCTCCCTGCCTAATCACAATACTGTTAAATTGCTACATCACACAGCTATAATTCACTGGATAGGGCAGTTATTAAAATTCCGGACTCTCTCCATGCGTGACCAGAATTGTAATGGCAATATAGTAGGGCTTCCTCGAAAACAAGGAAACACATCGGAGAAGACCTGGATCCGCTCTCCCATATCAATTCCGTGAAAGTGACTCTCCAATAAATAAAAAGCATGATCAGATTCCTGACGTCATTGGCGTGACTTCTCCTGAAAGCACCAATACAATGTAAGTTTTTAATATTCTATAAATCGTAGCACAGAACTCTCCCCTAAAATCACCTTTCACAATTAGGAAAAGCAACAGCAAATGAACTAATTAGCATAAGAAGGTATAAACATTGTTGTCTCTTAAGTGCCATGAGTAAGGACTCTAAATATAGTCATTTCAACTCTAAAATGTACAAATTATTTTCTTTTTTCTTATAATAAATCTTGACACCCTTGTGACAAATGCTAAAATCCTCACTAGGAAGAAAAGCCCTGAGCTAACATAAAAGAAACTTTTTATCAGACCGGTAACTGTAGAAAAGAAGAGGCTGAATTAGTCTTGGCATCAGCCTAAAACACACAGATTAGAAAATCACCAATTTTAACCCAATGAAACTCCTTTATGGTTTAATAAAAAGCAGTTAAAACAAGCTCAGAATTACTCTTTCCTCCTGATCATGGAAACAATACAATTACAGCAAACATAAAACTTGATATTAGAGTTATTTTGCTTCTGAAAACAAATTAGAATATTGCCACCTGAAACCACAATTTAAAACTAGTTAATAGTAATAGCTTTCTATTCTGCGTTGAAAGGCAGATCATGAAGAAATATCACAGTGCGATGGTCATTCTCCACTCCAGCTATTAAAAAAAGGCAAAGATGTGAATTCTTGTAACTGAAAATGTATTCAAATTATTAAATTGAATGTTGCCAGGAAAGTGGAAGTTGAATTTTTCTTTTTGTAAATTCTATAATACAGATACAGACAGAAATGAGATGTAGAAAACACAAATACATAGAATGTAATTAACACCTGAATTTAGAAAGGCACTTTTCATGTGAAAACTCAGACAGGGGCTGAGATATATTAAGACATCTCCTAAACACAGAAATTCACCCAAAGTTGCAGGCGGTGCTTCAGAGACACATTAGTTTTTATTTCTTTTCTCATCAAAGTCTTTGTGAATGAGGAGAGGCAGCAAGGTTGCAAAGAAGGCAGGGCAATGGGGAAAAATAAGAAGCAATAGACGACATGTACAGGTACTAGATCCCAGTAGTTCAGTCTTCTCCTGTGGGTGGTCACAAGTTAGAAGCTTGGTTCCCAGGACAGTGATTTTGGGTGATGATGTGGAACTTGGAGCTGAGACCTAAGGGGAAAATTGAGTTATTGGGGGCACTGCCTTCCAAATGAACAGAATTCAATTCTTCTGGGGTTTTAGTTCTTGCAGCAGGGTTACCTCAGAGAAAACCTAGCTGGGCATCATGTTGCATGCGCAGATTCTAGCATTCTGGTAGATTGAGGCAAGAGATTGTAAATTTGAGGTCAGCCAAAGCAATCTAGTGACTCAGCCCAAGCACCTCATCTCAGAATTATAAGTAAATCTATACATATTCATTCTGGTTTGTAACCAGATTCATGAGAAGAACCAAATTTGTGAACCAAGACAGCACTATATGATTGCTTCAAAATAAAATCCTACCATTAAATAAAAGAATAAATGGCTGGGGTTGTATAACTCAGCCAGAAGCCTTTGGATTCAATTTGAATACCTCCCCCAACCCAAAAAAGAGAAGAGTCCAACCTTTTCCCATCCTCTCTCTTTTCCTGTCTCAACCATTTAATCTCTCTTGTGCATGCTCCTACCATGATGCCATTCCAAGAAATGTGATGAGACCAGAAGGCCTTTGCTCAGAACTTACGCCATGCTGCTTG